>SJYW01044880.1:73159-131319 GCA_006410735.1 Raphicerus campestris | reverse complement strand
TGAAGATCTTTTTTGTACAGTTCTTCCGTGTATTCTTGCCACCTCTTCTTAATATCTTCTGCTTCTGTTAGGTCCAGACCATTTCTGTCCTTTATCAAGCCCATCTTTACATGAAATGTTCCCTTGGTATCTCTCATGTTCTTGAAGAGATCTCTAGTCTTTCCCATTCTGTTGTTTTCCTCTGTTTATTTGCACTGATTGCTGAGAAAGGCTTTCTTATCTCTTCTTGCTATTCTTGGAACTCTGCATTCAGATGCTTATATCTTTCCTTTTCTCCTTTGCTTTTCGGTTCTCTTCTTTTCACAGCTATTTGCAAGGCCTCCTCAGAGAGCCATTTTGCTTTTTTGCATTTCTTTGCCATGGGGATGGTCTTGATCCCTGTCTCCTGTACAATGTCACAAACCCCATTCCATAGTTAATCAAGCATTCTATCAGATCTAGGCCCTTAAATCTACTTCTCACTCCCACTGTATAATCATAAGGGATTTGATTTAGGTCATACCTGAACGGTCTAGTGGTTTTCCCTACTTTCTTCAATTTAAGTCTGAATTTGGCAATAAGGAGTTCATGGTCTGAGACACAGTCAGAGTTTTGCGAAGAGAATGCACTGGTCATAGCAAACATCCTCTTCCAACAACAGAAGAGAAGACTCTACACATGGACATCACCAGATGGTCAACACCGAAATCAGATTGATTATATTCTTTACAGCCAAAGATGGAGAAGGCTACTACATCTGAGGTGTTATGCTGTTTTCTTCAGATTTTAAATGTCTTTTTAAAGTGTACACTGAATATATACCCCAATTGAAATGTACATGTCTGGTTTTGTGGAAAGGGCATTAACCTGTAAAAATGAACCTTCGTGTTTTGAATGCCTAAAGAGATAAAGGTATTTTAAGATATTTCTTGTAGGAGTAATGATTATGCCAACTGTTATATATTTTTATAGCTCACCGGGTGTTTGGCTTTCCAAGGCAGTGTGAGGCAGTTCCTTGCTTGTTCACAATGAATGACTGGCTTATTTCTTTGCCTGCCCTTTCATTCCAGCGTATTCAGGAAAGGAGTGGTACAGAGTAAATGGTGAAGGGCATTGCCTATTTTCAAAAACTGGCATCATGTGAGGCTTAACTAAAGAACACAAGGAAGTACAAACGTCAGTGGGTTTTACTATTCTCTCTACTGTTCATATTGTACACAAACATGCATATTGGAGCTATACATTAATTTCATCTAAGGTAACAGTTGCATAATTCAGATTTCTCAATGTTGAACTTTTTGTTTTAGGAAGCATTTCATGGAATCAATTTAAACCAGCTTGAAAAACAACCACAAAAATTAGTATCTGTGAATTTTACTCTCAATATATATTAACAGAAGATAAAGACTGTACTACAGAGTTGAAGGCAATTTAAACATTTTCTTGTTACATTAAAAATGTTAAAAATAATGGTTAAAAAAAATCTAACATGGTAACCTCAGTCCCACTCACCAGAGGCTCCTATTGTTAATAACTCCTTTTTTTAAAGTTTATTTTTATCCATTCATTTTTGGTTGCCCTGGGTTGTCTCTGCAGCGCTGGGCTTTCTCTACGTGGGGGCTGCTCTCTAGGTGCAGCGCGTGGGCTTCTCGNATTGGAGGCAGGAGGAAAAGGGGACAACAGAGGATGAGATGGCTGGATGGCATCACCCACTCGATGGACGTGGGTTTGAGTGAACTCCGGGAGTTGGTGATGGACAGGGAGGCCTGGCGTGCTGCGATTCATGAGGTCGCAAAGAGTCAGACACGACTGAGCAACTGAACTGAACTGAAACTAGACCACGGAGGCGGTGGGGGGTGTGGGGGGGTGGTCGATTCAAGAGACACTTAGGAGACTGAATTGACCTCAACAGGTTACTGACTGGAAGTAGGAGGCAGAGACGGTAACAAAAACAGATGAATCAAAAACTACCAGATTTCCAGCTTGGTCACTAGGTGGAAGGCTGAACACTGAGTAGCTTTCACATTTTGGTAAATTTCTCAAGGGAGCGACCATGTTTTAGAAAAGTGACCTGCCAGAGCCTGCATCAGCCACATAAATTATACTTNTTCCAGCTTGGTCACTAGGTGGAAGGCTGAACACTGAGTAGCTTTCACATTTTGGTAAATTTCTCAAGGGAGCGACCATGTTTTAGAAAAGTGACCTGCCAGAGCCTGCATCAGCCACATAAATTATACTTTTGTGTTGACATTTTAAATTTATTCCTTCTCTTTTTCCTATTGCACTTGTAAGTAGGAGTAAATGCTCTCTGGATTTGTAAACACAGAATGTAACCTTATAAAATGGTGTGAGGGGAAGAAGGATAAACAAAGAGCCTACTTAATCCGAGCAGCCATTAGCTGGCAGTTTCAGGGAGAACCAAGTGGTTTGGGATATACGAAAGACTAAGACTTCCAGATTATTTTAAAATGAAGCTGTTGTTTCTTCTAAGTTACATTACAAATGAAGACATAAGTTCATCATTCTTAAATGTGAAATATTTACTCTG
Source organism: Raphicerus campestris (assembly GCA_006410735.1). Lineage (NCBI taxonomy): Eukaryota > Metazoa > Chordata > Mammalia > Artiodactyla > Bovidae > Raphicerus > Raphicerus campestris. The sequence goes on along the minus strand of SJYW01044880.1, from coordinate 128,792 downwards.
AAAGTGCTATATTAGCTACGAAACATTGCCTTAGGGTGATGCTAGTTGCAATAGTGAACTCCGAGCTTCCCAGTGGCTTAACAAGAGAAGTGTATTTGTTATGCACACATTAGTCCAACACAAATGTTTCTGGGGAGAAGGAGTGGGCCTCTGCTCCAAGCAGTCATAGAGTGACTTATCACCCTTTCATGCCCAGCTGGTGTACCACATAGTACAGTTTCTGTAGAAAGATCCTTCACTCACAGAACTGGTTATTAGGGGGTTAATATTTTGGTCCCAAACATGTAGTCAAAAGGAGGTCACGGTCCCTTGGGGAGCTGGAAGAAATATTGAAAGTGATTGAACCTTCACAATTTGTTAAAATCCAAGAACCTTTGTTTAAACAAATTGCCAAGTGTCTATCTAGCCCCCATATTCAGGGCTATCGTGGCATCACTGTACAATGTGTTGAAAGGCATTTATGGAAATGAACAGCGCCATGTGTGATGAGCTGTCAGCCTCGTAGAAGACAGGTCGTCAGCAAGAGAAAAAGAAAGGAGAGAACGTGAAGGACTGTGGGAAAAACTGGAGGACCCAGAGAGGTCTTAGCTGTGACAGGATAATTCCAACTTACTGAAAACAATGACAATGACATCACTAACCTGCGGAGTCACGCATTTACGGAGTTCGAAGTGGAGCAACAGTTTTTTGTATTGTGCAACTTCACAGTAGAGTTCACAGTAGAGTTTCATTATTACAATAGTACTGTATATACCTGTCGCTAAGTAAAGGGAATAAAAAAAGGACTTCAAAGTTTAGACAACAGTTGGACTTCTCAGAGCTTGGCAAACATAATGATTGTTCTAACCCTCTTTTAAAAAAAGTAGTCTTCAAAGATATGTCAATGATGGAGAAGGAAATGGCAACCCACTCCAGAAGTCTTGCCTGGGAAATCCCGTGGACAGAGAAGCCCCTAACGGGCTACAGTTAACGGAGTCACAAAAGAGCTGGACATGACTTAGTGCCTAAACAACAGCAATACATACACACACACACACACACACACATATAACTATGCTGCAATGGAAAAAAGAATCTGCCGATGAAGTTGCTGTAGTAAATTTCATTACTGGGAGTTCCAGCTTCAGCTCATGACTTCCAGGTCACCATAGGCATTGATGCCAAAGAAGGCAGAGTGGGGAATAACACAGAGGAAGAAGCTTTTATGAGCTAGACTTGGGAGTGACTGGATCTCGGGAGTTTTAGTGGTGAGAACTCAGTCACATGCCACTTGGGCCTGCAAAGGACAGTGTGCCCACAAAGGAAAGGAAATGAGTTTTGGTGAATAGTTAGCAGTCTCTGTCACAGATGTTTCTGGTGAATGGCTAGCAATCTCTGTCACAGATGACACAGTTCTGAGGACATCTGACTCGTTCGTCTTTGCAAAGTGGCCAAGCCTCGCTGTATCTCAAAGAGAACTGGAATTCAAGTACTCATATAATTCAAGTACTCAAATATAATTGTTAAAAAATACTTTACAAAAATATTACCTTGTAAGAGATCCATATTATGGATAAACTGAAAAGGAAAGTGTCACTCAGTCATGACCGACTCTTTGCAACCCCATGGACTGTAGCACCAGGCTCCTCTGTCCATGGGATTCTCCAGGCAAGAATACTGGAGTGGGTACCCATTCTCTTCTCCAGGGGATCTTCCCAATCAGGGACTGAACCTGGGTCTCCCACATTGCAGCCAGATTCTTTACTGTCTGAGCTACCAGGGAAGTCATATATTATGGCATAAACTACTGCTAAAATAACTGTCAGATACATAAATTGAAGGAATGTAGGATAAAAAATTCCTAAGACTTTGATTTACAGCAGTTGTTCATTTCAGCATGAATTTTTTTTCTCCTTCACCAAGAAGAGACCAAAAATATTAGTGGAAGAAGCCATCCCATGGACTGCAGCATGCCAGGTTTCTCTGTCCTCCACTGTCTCCAGGAGTTTGCTCAAATTCATGTCCATTGAGTTGGTGATGCTATCTAAACATCTCATCCTCTGCCACCCCCTTCTCCTTTTGCCTTTAATCTTTCCCAACATCAGGGTTTTTTCCAATGATTCAGCTCTTCGCATCAGGTGGCTTAAGTACTGGAGCTTCAACTTCAGCATCAGTCCTGCCAATGAATATTCCAATGATTTCCTTTAGAATTGACTGGTCTGATCTCCTTGCTGTCCAAGGGACTTTCAAGAGTCTTTTCTAGCACCAAAGTTCAAAAGCAACAATTCAAAAGAATCAAATCCCATGGACAGAGGAGCCTGGTAGGCTACAGTCAGTAGGGTCACAAAGAATCAGACATGACTGAGAGACTAATACTTTTACTCTGATTACTGTTAATACTATTAAAACTAAATTTTAAGCTATGTGGTGTGATCAGTCCAGTTTGCTACAGTTCTTTAGCAGTATCTTCACAGACTAGGGGGAAGGAAACACTTGAATGCATTCTTTTTCTTTGAAAATACTTATACTATTTATTTGCAATTAGTGGACCATGAGTTAGTTCTGTTTTAGATACTGTTTTATATTTAAAAAGTGGTCTAGGACTTCCCTAGTGGTACAGTGGATAAGTATCCACCTGCCAATGTATGGGACATGGGTTTGATCCCTCGTCTGGGAAGATTCCACATGCTGAGGAGCCTCTAAACCCATGCACCACAACTACTGAGCCCATGCTCTAGAGCCCAGGCTCTGCAACAAGAGAAGACACTGAAATGAGAAGCCCATGCACGGAAACAAAGAGAAGCTCCCGCCAGCCACAGCTAAAGGAAGCCCAAGCAACAACAAAGACCAGCACAGCCAGAAATAAATAAAAATTTTAAAATGTCTCCCTCTTAAAAAAAAGAAAAGAGGTCTAAATCTAATATATGGATGCTCTTAACTGCAGACACTGTAGAAACTCCCAGATACAACATTAAGTATGTGTTGAAAATGCATTATCAAAACGCTAATAATCCACCTTGATCATAAAACAGGATTCGATCTTTCTTCTTCAAATACAATACTATACTGTTTGGGGATTTTTAAAATAATTTTTTAAATTAATTTTTTAAGAAAAAGGAGAAAGATATAGCAAGAGAAGCCACAGCACAAAAGTTTTCTGGAAAGGAAAAATGATCAGAACTTATCTGTATATAATAACTTGGACAAGTGTGACTAGGGCTTCCCTGATAGCTCAGCTGGTAAAGGATCCACCACCTGCAGTGCAGGAGATCCTGGTTCAGTCTCTGGGTTGGGAAGATCCCTTGCAGAAGGGAAAGGCTACCCACTCTGGTACTCTTGGGCTTCCTTTGTGACTCAGATGGTAAAGAATCTACCTGCAGCTCGGGAGACCTCGGCTTGATCCCTGGGTTGGGAAGGTCTCCTGGAGAAGGGAAAGGTTACCCATTCCAGTATTCTGGCCTGGAGAATTCCATGGACTGTAATAGTCTATGGGGTCACAAAGAGTCGGACATGACTGAGCGGCTTTCACTTTCAGACAAGAGACTATCTGCACCTCAATTTTCTGTTTAATGGGGTACTAGTCTAGAATTAGCCTAATGCCACCACCTTCGGGAGATGGTGAGGAACAGGGAGGCCTGGCGTGCTGTAGGCCGTGGGGTTGCACAAGTTGAACAAGACCGAGTGACAAGTCTAGTATTATTTCTAGATTTCCTTTCAGGTAAGCCTATTATGAGTCTAAATGCATGTGATATTTTTAGTACCTGCCAAACAGCAGTCTGTTAAATTTATGTGTGACTCTGTCCAAAATAATCACCCGGTAAACTATACATTATTCTATTTTCTAAGTTTGCACAATATGTACATTGCACAATAATAAATTGTACACTGGTACAATTTATATAATAACTGGTAGTCTTAGTACAAACCAAGACGACCACTATACATGGAAATGTTGAGAAAAATAAATATGGACCAACACAAATCATGTCATCTATGAGAATGAAAATACTTGAAAACTGATCATCTGGGTAATGGATCAGAAGAGAGTTTTCAGTTATTGTCTAAAATCAAATTTGGGTATATTGCTATCAATAAAATAAAATAGCATTCACTTGCTAGCCACTTCATAGTAATGTTTTAAGAATGCATTAAAAAATTTATAAAATGTTTTCGGCCCTAAAAGGTATTGACACTGAAGCTTTCTCATTCTGCTGAGGATCAAGAACATCACAGCCGTATTATTTAATGGTTTAGCAACAAAAAACTTGGAACAAGAACATATTTTTACCTCTCTTCACGACAGTCATAAAATGTAGGTACATTTTCTGCATTCTGAAATGAGTGTTTTACACTCATAACATGACCTTAGTTTTAAAAATTGGTCTCATCAGCTCAACACTGGTGTTGCCATTTTCAAGTAACCATTTTCAAGGAAAGCAATTCTTCCCTGTAATGTTACAACTTGTTTTAAGTTAGAAAACTTTTAAAAATTAACCAAAACACAAAAGAAATCTAGTGAGAGGCAATGTTACCTCTTCCTGTTTCTGTAAACCATTTTCAAGGAGTGTACATAATAATGGCCCAACATCTGTTGAGCATGATCATAGCAGGCCCTGTGTGAAATGGCTTAAATATTGATCTATATAGTGTGTGTGCCCAGTCGTGTCCACCTCTTTGTAGCCCTGTGGACCGTAGCCCGCCAGGCCCTCTGTCTATAGGATTCTCCAGGCAAGAATACTGGAGTGGGTTGCCATGCCCTCCTCCAGGGGACCTTTCCAACCCAGGGATCAAACCTGTGTCTCTCACATCTCCTGCACTGGCAAGTGGGTTCTTTACCATCAGCACCACCTGGGAAGCCCCTTTATATATTGATACATGACTGCATTTCATCCTCACAACAATCCAATGTATCACATACCTCTTCTGTTATGGATAAAGAAAACACAACTTTTGAGAAGCAGCTGAATCTGGTTCAAGGTCACACAAGCATCACAAACAGAAGAGCTGGGATTCACCCAAGCAGTCTCCTTCTAGAGCCACTGCTCTTAACCATTCCTACCTCCTGCAAGCACTCTGTCATCAAATATTATTCAGGCCATGTTCAAGCTGGACACTGCTCTTTCAGCAGTCTCTGACCATCCTGCTCACCCCAGCACCGTCTGGCTGTGGTTCCACATGCACGCCACTGTATAGAAGGAAGGTTGACCAGATCTCCAACAGCAGTTCCAGCCCAGTAGGAAGATTTCTAATTGGTGGATATTTCACTGCTTTGGAGGCAGATGGTCAATGGCTACGTTCAAGAACCTCCCAGCTCATGGATAAAGAAGTGGATACTATATGGGGCTCCCCTGGTGGCTCAATGGTAAAGAATCTGCCTGCCAAAGAAGAGGACACAGGTTCAATCCCCGATCCAGGAAGATCCCACATGCCATGGAGCAACTAAGCCTGTGTGCCACAACTGCTGAGCCTGCGCTCTGTCTAGAGCCTGGGAGCCGCAGCTGCTGAGCCCACGAGCTACAACTGGAACCCATATCCCAGAGCCTGTGCTCCGCAGCAGGAGAAGTCACTGCAATGAGAAGCCGTGCACTGCAATGAAGAGTAGCCCCCTCACATCACAACCAGCACAGCCATGAACAAATACATAAAATGATCAAAAAGTGGGTACTGAATGTTTCCAGCCTTCTTGTCTAGAAGAGGTGTTGAAAGAAAGAGCATGTTGAGGGAAAGAAATGTAAAATAAAAGCCTCTCTCTTTTGTAGAGAGTTGTAGAGCCCATGGAGGCATTATAATGTGCTTTGTAGTCAGAAAGACCTGGGTTCAAATCCTAGTTCCACCACTTGCTGTATCTTTGATCTCGGATAAGGAGTTCATCTCTCCAAACCTGTTTCCTCATTTGTAAATATTTCCTTATTTGTACCCCATGAGGCTGTCATGAGGACTAGATGAGGCAAAGTGTGCAATAAGATACTGGGGTCCAGTTTCCTTTATTCAGGCAAGAAGTGAGACTAGAAAATTTAAAATCCTTTCCAGCTCTAAAGACCGTATGAAGTTGTGCCCCGTTTTCAGTTCAAAAACTTGCAAAGATTAACCAAAATAAACAAAGAATTCAGCTGAAGAGGTTGATGTCACCCTCTTCCTTGCTTCCTTAAACTGGAATATTACAAAATAGGATACGCCTGGAATGTGTTCAATCTACAAAAAAGGAAGTCGGCAGTTGCTGAAAAGTCACAGCAGCTGGTTATTCACTTTTTTCCAGGAGCACAGGCTGTTGATATAATCACACCACAGGAAAACTGCATCATGTTGGCTAAGAGCAATCTGCGATGACACGGCAGTAATTCTTCATCATGTATAGGTTGGCGTCTTCACTGCTCCTGTCTGGCTAATTGGGTTAGAAGCCGTGAGAACTGGGCCAGCTTGGTTATATCCCAGGCATGAGAAGAAGGGCAGGGGTCTCAGGGGAAATTGGGTGGTGGGGGCAGGGAGAAACTGCAGGACGGAGAATGAGGAAAGTCTCCTGGCTTCTGTTGCTGGTAGTCCACCTCCGCCCTTTATGAAGCAGCCCCTTGCTTTGATGCGTTTCTGTTCCTTCATAAATCTGACTTGCACGTGGCTTTGACCTGCCAGAGCCCCTTTCCTTCCTTTTTCAATGAGCAGCGCTCAACCTTGACTTACTGTATGTTCGTGTCTGCACGTGTCCCCTTCTGTAGGGAACTGTCCATGCTTTCATCAGATTCCTCAAGGAGGCAATGACCCCATTAAGAGCAGGAAGGAACTCTGATCTCCTGACTCCACGGCTTCAGCTTCTACTGGTGACTCTCATTCAGTTCCCTAATTCCAAATTCCTAGTAGGATAGTAAGAATGGCCACCATTTACGCCACTTTGAGTATGAGCCAGATCTTGCTGTATGAACTTTAAGTGAATTAATAGTTCTCAGAACATTATATACAAGCTAATGTTTTACAAAGAGGAAACGGGGGCACAGAAACCCTGAGTGAGGTGCTTGGGGTTCCACAACTAGTAACTGGCTCAGCCTGAATTTCATCCTGGACAATAACATGTATTGCTTAAAACAGGTTGAGTTAAACTCTGTGTCAAGCCAGGGGTTGTTTGTAAGACTGCAGATTGGCCCTCTTTGGATCAAAGTCCTATCCCAACTGTGGCAGGGTGAGAGTGAGGGGAGACAGGGGCATCGCTAGCTCAAAACACAGCCCCTGCCTCAGCCAGGTCATAGATAACTGGTTACTCTTAAAAGGAGAGGAGGTGGTAGGCAGGCATACTTAATAGTTTCCGTGTCTAGCATAACCAGCACTTTCGTTGTCTGTCTTCCAGGAATATTTCAAAATCAAATAACTAAAATTTACCTTTAAGAATTATAAATAAGGGAAGGGTAATATAAACAGTAGAAAAATAAGAGCCGGGCAGGCACTTGTCAGCACAAGAGAAATAAAACTAAGTCACCCACAAATGTACTTAGACACACACATACACACACACCCCTGATTAACAAGGGGCTTTCCTGTGGGTCCAGGATAATTGGGTCTTGGCTTAGAACTGAATGTCCTGGACAAGTCTAAATTTGAAGGACCAGTTATGGTACCTTATTCTCAATCCCTGGCTCACACAAATAGCCTCCGTCAAGGAAAAACTCTTCTTTTTAAGACCAAACACAGAGCAGTAATGGAGGATGGGAAGGAGAGGGAGAGGGAAGAAGGGAGGGTAGAAAGAAAAAGCAGTATGTATGTGAGAAATAAAAAAGAATATATACCAGGATAATTTTGCAAAACTAGGTAAAAAAAATCCTGGCCAAAGACATTACTTTTATTTTTTATTGAAGTACAGTTGATTTACAGTGTTTTACCAATCTCTTCCGTGTACCAGAGTGACTCAGTTTTTTACACATATGTACATTCTTTTTAAAATATTCATTTCCATTATGGTTTATCCCAGGAGACTGGATATCATTCCCTGTGCTTACAGGACCTTGTTGCTTATCCATTCTCAATATAACCATTTGCATCTACCAACCCCAAATTCCTGGTCCATCCTCTCCCTCTGCCCCTCCCTCTTGGCAACTACAGTCTGATCTCTATGTCTGCGAGCAAAGACATTACTTTTAAAATTACGACCTTTGTGGTAGGGCAGAATTATGCCTCACTCTTACTCTCAAAGATGCCTGGGTCCTAATCCCATCCCAAAGATGCCTAGGTCCTAATCCCTGTGAATCCCACNCCATCCTCTCCCTCTGCCCCTCCCTCTTGGCAACTACAGTCTGATCTCTATGTCTGTGAGCAAAGACATTACTTTTAAAACGACCTTTGCGGTAGGGCAGAATTATGCCTCACTCTTACTCCCAAAGATGCCTGGGTCCTAATCCCTGTGAATCCCATGTCATCTGACATGGCAGAGGAGACTGGAGTTTGTTAATCAGCTGATTTTCAATTACAGATTGCCTGGGTGGGTCCAGTGGAATCACCAGGGTCCTTAACAGTGAGAGAGACACACAAGAGAAGTGACTAGACAAGGTCAGAAGGTCAGTGCCGAGCGATGCGGGAAGGGCTTGACCTGCCTTTGCTGACTTTGAAGGTGGAGGAAGAAAACCCGGAGTCAACCTCTAGGAGATGGAAAAGGTAAGAAACTGGAGATTCTCCACCAGAGCCTCCACAGAGGAACTGTTAGGGGAAGCACACTGACAGAAACCGCCCACCCCGCCCAGGAACCACAGTGACCACCTGCATGAGTTGTTTTACGACAGAAGGTCCTGGTGAGGAACATGGAACAAATAAGCCACCACCAGTCAGAAGAGTTCAAGAAAGGTCAAAAGGAGACACCACGTGTCCGACCACCTCCAGAATCCTCCTTGCTGGCATTCATCTTGGCTGAGCAATGCGTGCGCCACCAGGAAGGAGCGAGCCAGAATGACTGGCCAGAGACAACCTGGAAACGAACCCCATCACCGTAAAGCCCGAGGCCGTGAGCCATGAGGCGGAGCTGCTCTCCTGGGCTCCNCTAAGGAAAAAAGTATGGAGGTTCCTGAAAAAAAAAAAATAGAACTAACGTATGATCCAGAAATTCCAAAGGAAACAAAATCACTATCTTGAAGAGATATCTGCACCTCGAGTTCACTGCATCATTACTCATAAGAGAAAAGATATGGAAATAACCTAAGTGTCCATCAGTGGATGAAAGGATAAAGAAAATGTGGTTACGTGTGTGTGTGTATGTGGAGGTGTTACTCACTCAAGTCGTGTCCAACTCTTTGTGACCCCATGGACTGTAGCCTGCCAGGCTCCTCTCTCCATGGGATTTCCCAGGGAAGAATACTGGAGAGGGTTGCCATTTCCTCCTCCAGGGCATCTGTCAGATCCAGAGATCAAACCCGTGTCTCCTGCATTGGTAGGCAGATTCTTTACCACTGAGCCACCTGCGAAACCCTTCAAAAAGTTACCTGTAGAAAAATATGCATCTCTTTATTTGCTACTATTAAAATATGAAATCTATCAAAACTCAGTATTTAATAAAACTGGACACAATGTAATCTACCTAGGTGATAACACACACCAAAACTTCTGTGCTGGGTTAGAATACAGTGGACATTAGATCTTCCACACTCTTGCGATAGTAGAAAATTTCTATCTGAGGGACTATCCTAGTGGTCCAGTGGTTAAGTCTCCATGCTTCCACTGATGGATCCTGAGTCAGGGAAATAAGATCCCACATGCTAGGAGGCATGGGCAAAAACAGAAAAATTCTATTTGAACAGAAAATAACTCATACTAAACAGTAAACTAATTTGATGCACAATTTAGCTATGCATTCCTCCTGCTGTTCCACAATTTCCTGCTAAATTCTGATAGAACCATCATTGGAAAGGTATATATTATTTATTTAAAAAATTTTTTTAAGTCTATATAATTTTATTAGAGGCTACGGGAACGTAAAATACAACAGCCAATTGTGGAAGACAGTATGACTGTTTCCTCAAAAAATTAAACACAGAATTACCATGTGAACTAGCAATTCCACCTCTAGGTACACACCCCAAAGAAGTGAAAGCAGGGAGTCAAACAGATATTTGCCTACTGGTGCTCATGGGCTGTGCTATGCTGAGTCACTCAGCCATGTCCAACTCTTGATGACCCCATGAACTGTAGCCCACCAGTTCCTCTGTCCATGGGATTTCCCAGGCAAGAATCCTGGAGTGGGCTGCCATTTCCTTCTCCAGAGGATCTTCCTGACCCAGATTTCCTGCACTGGCAGGTGGACTTCCTTACCACTGAGCCACCTGGGAAGACTCTGTTTTATCACAATTCAAACTTAGCAGGAAGCATTTCATTATTTTTAAAAAACAAAAGTTTTTTCTCACTACTCTTTATTTCCAACCTCCAATCTACTCAACTGGGTATCAAAAAATAAAAAAGTAGAAAAAAAGACATCATTAAGTTTAAAGACAAACTCTCTAGAATCTGCAGCCCACAAAACAGATGGTCAGTGACTGTGTACACAAGGAATTGTCTTTCATGCCAAGGCAATGAGGGAAAAGTGAACTTAAGAAATTCTCATTTCAGCAAATATTTGCAAAATATTTTCAGAAGTCTGGGTTGCAGGTAAAAGATGATGCCTGTGCTCACTTACTAACTACATTCTCACCCAGGAAAAAATGGGATAGCACTGTCAAGTTCAAAATAACTCTTACAAAGTCAGAACCACACCGCTGGCGGAAGAAAATGACCACTAACCGCTACTAAATACCGGGCACAGAACAAAACACTGAACTTGGGAGAAGCACACTGGAAAACATGTCAAGTTCAAGACTCAGCAGATCGAGCTGACGTGGAAGCCAGTAATACAAATGGCAGGCGTTATTTTCCAAAAAGCCTCTGGGGAAGAGGCAGTTGTTTTGTGTAAGTCAGACTGTTTTCATTCTCCTGGGTTATTCAGAGGCAAAGACAGGAAACAGGTGCATATGTGGACGAGTCCATCAGAGAACGAGAAGGCTCCTGGCAGTGGGATGCCACGTTCCAGTGTCCTCTTTAATTCTGTATTCAAGGGCAGGTAGGGGTAGAGGCAGGAGAGGTGGAGACAGGCATGTTCACCACTGGGCAAGGTCATTGACTTCCTATTACTTAAAGGATTGCGTGTGTAGGCTCAGTGACTTCAGTCATGTCCGACGCTTTTCAACGCTATGGACTGTAGCCCGCCAGGCTCCTCTGTCCGTGGGATTCTCCAGGCAAGAATACTGCAATGGGTTGCCAAGCCCTCCTCCAGGGGAGCTTCCTGACCCAAAGGTCAAACCAGTGTCTCTTGCACTGCAGGTGGATTCTTTATCACTGAGCCACCCATGGAAGGCGCTAGGGATACGAGTTAAGTTCTGAATTCTTGCTTTAGTTGCTACTTTCTATACATTTTTCTCATGTGAATGTCATAGTGACCCTCCTGGGTTTTATCCTGGATTCTGGGCTCTTTTGATTCTGCATTATGATATTCCGATTCGGCTGCCGTGGAAAGGGAGGCACATGCAAGCTGGGCAGACTTGCTTGAAGCCACGCTCTCGTGGTAAATGAAGGCGGTGGGAAGCACACCAGGCTCTGACTCCGTGGCGCAGGACTCCCTGAGCTGCGCAGCCGCAGCGGCACACAGGCGGACACAGCAACGCAGGAGCAAAAATGGAAATGATGGGCGGAAACTGTGCTCTAGCGGACGCCAAAATAAACTGCAAAACATTTACTTTTAAGATGAGATCTTGAAATAGTAGCAAAAGAGAGTTGACTCACAGGGAGGGGCGGGGCAGGCACAGAATAGGGAAACTGGTTTCTCAAATACATTTTTGAGACAGGTCTTCTCAGGGCACATTTATGTCGTGCTTTGAGGGGCTGATGTTTATCAGATGATCTTATCTGCAAAGCAGAAATAAAGACAACAGACGTAGAGAACGAAAAGTGTGGACACCAAGGGAAGAAAGCAGGGGTGAGATGGATTGGGATTCACATATATACACTATTGATACTAAGTATGAGTTAGATAACTAATGAGAACCTATTGAATAGCACAGGGAACTCTACTCAATGTTCTGTGGTGACCTAAATGAGAAGGAAATAAAAAAACCAGAGGGGATATAGGTACACATATGGCTGATTCACCTTGCTGTACTGTAGGAACTAACACAGCATTGTAAAGCAACTGTACTCCAATTAAAAGTCAATCTAAAAAAAAGAACACCAGACACACCCATTTTCAAATGTATAGATAAAACGATGCTCATCAAAAATCATCTTTTCCACCTTGAATTATACGCATGTACACTCTGCATGAATCCTAGAGCCATGACCTTTGCCATCATTCCTGACGTTGGACTCCTGTTCTGTATCACGTGCTAAGAGCAGGAACGTGAGTCGCACACTGTTTTTTAAACAAATGAGGAAATGGACAGAGAGACACAGACACGGAAGATGGAATACCTTCCTTGGGAATTCTACGAAGTGGTAACGAAAAGGCAGGCACAGGATCCATCATCAAAAGGTCTCTGCACCTCCCTCCCCATCGGCCAAACAAACATGTCTTCTCAGGACAAAAGAGTTGACTTGATAGGTGTGGTTNATGGAATACCTGCCTTGGGAATTCTGCGAAGTGGTAACGAAAAGGCAGGCACAGGATCCATCATCAAAAGGTCTCTGCACCTCCCTCCCCATCGGCCAAACAAACATGTCTTCTCAGGACAAAAGAGTTGACTTGATAGGTGTGGTTACTTTCATGACAATATCATCAAATTTTCTGAGTGACTGAAGCCCCTCATTTCTAGTGTATTTAGTCCCAGAGGCATATCTAAAATTAGAAAAAAAAAGTCCCAAACAAAGGTCTGAGACGGTGCCCTAGGAATGAGGTGAGTTGACTACAATATCTATTTTAGCTTGCATGAAATAAAGTTTCCTCTCCTCACCTCAACTGTGTTCTAAGTCCCTGAGGTGAGTAAAGTGGTAGTGCTCATTATCTGTTCATCTCTGGCTGTGCTGGGTCTTCACTGCTGCGTGGGCTTCTAGTTGCTGTAAGTGGGGGCTACTCTCCACTTGCAGGGTGCGGGCTTCTCACTGCGGTGGCTGCTCTTGCTGGGGAGCGCCGGCTCCCGGGCACAAGCTCGGTAATTGTGGTGCATGGGTTCAGCTGCTCCGTGGCACATGGGATCTTCCCAGACTAGGGATTGACCCCGTGTCCCCTGCACTGGCAGGTGGATTCTTTACCACTGAGCCGCTAAGGTAGCCCACGTGGTAACACTTAGATCAAGATATTCGGCATTAAAGCAAAATATCCCATCTAACAAAAACGGCATTAGCCCAACATAATTATCATTTGACCATAATACTAAAAATGTGTAACAGCCAAGTACTCCCTAGAACCACTATGACTGGATTACAGTGAGGATGACTAAAGGCATGCTAGGCAGAGGCAAGGCTTTGAAACACAATGGAGAATGAAGCTGATAAAAATACTGCTGATGAGACACTTTGGACTGAGAAAGGAAAAACGTTTTTAAAAAGTAATAAAGATACATTATGGTATAAATCCATTTATATGTTTAAAAATCACATGGCCATTTCTCTTATCTGTATATCTATACATGGATGAAAACGTCTGGACAGATAAACACAAAATATTAAGACTGGTTATGGAAGAATTACAGGGTTTTTTTTCTTTTTCCCAGTATTCAATTTCTATTTTCTACTACAAAAGAAAATGGCTTTTAAAAGCTACTGACATGATTGTAAAAGGTAAGGAAAGATACGGTTGTCACAAATATGTTATTGACTTGTGATCAATATACAGAGAGAAGAAACAGTGTCACAAATTAAAAGGAAAATTTGGCACAGCTCTAAGCAGCAATTTGGATAGTGTTAATCATATCAGAAATGCTTCAAAATTCTGAGAAAGAGAATAACATTTTTCCAGAGCAAATAATTTTCACTTGGAGGAAAAAGAAATTGCTTTTTGACTTTTTCTGTGTTAGATCATGCTGAATTTTTACGCTGGCAATCTCTAAAAAGTACCCTCTACTAAAGGCACCCAGGGAAATCCTCACAGATGGAATTTATTTCACTTTTGTTCAAACTAACGTGTGAACATTGCTTAGGAGAACCCATGCTCATAGAGAATTAAGTGCTTTCAGATAATAAAATATTTAGTAATCCCTTTAAAATATCTGTTTAAAGAGGAATGTGATCATCAGGCCTGCATTAATTTGTTTTTAAAATGAAGGCTTAGGATCATTTACAATGTAACACATGCTCAACTCTAAGTAAACAAGGTAAAAAAACAATGTAATTAATTATTGATGCCATGGAAACGAATAAACGGAATTGTGTGTAGTCAAAAAAGAAAAACTGTATTGCATTTATCAGCTCAATTTGTGCCCCCAGAGAATTTGATTATTTTTTACACACTTAAGATAACTTATTAACTCAGCTGGTAAAGAATCTGCCTGCAATGCAGGAGACCCCAGTGTGATTGCTGGGTCAGGAAGATCCCCTGGAGAAGGGATGGGCTACCCACTTCAGTATTCTTGGGCTTCCCTGGTGGCTCAGAGGGTAAAGAATCTGCCTGCAATGCAGGAGACCTGGGTTTGATCCCTGGGTTGGGAAGATTCCTTGAAGGAGGGCATGGCAACCCACTTCAGTATTCTTGCCTGGAGAATCTCCATGGACAGAGGAGCCTGGCGGGTTACAGTCCATGGGGTCACAAAGAGTGAGACACGACTAAGCAACTAAGCACAAGATAACTTAGGTTGGGATACTTATATTATTCTTAAACAAATATTTATATGTTACTTTCCCTGGTGGCTCAGACAGTTAAGCGTCTGTCTACAATGCGGGAGATCCAGGTTCAATCCCTGGGTCGGGAAGATCCCTTGGAGAAGGAAATGGCAATCCACTCCAGTACTATTGCCTGGGATACTTATGTTATTCTTAAACAAATATTTATATAAGTTCATGATGACCTGCTGCTTTTTCTGGGACTTGAATTGCTTGATCAGGTAACCAGGCATGCCATTATCATCACACATAAATGCAAAGCATCTTTCACCATCTCTTGACTTTTTCTAGCTGCAGCAAATCAGAGGCGCAGAGTCTGAGCCAGACTTAAGTCCTTGTCTACCTGTGTGATTCTGGGACTTTCCTGGTGGTTCAGTGGTTAAGAATCTGCCCTCCAATGCAGGGGATTCGGGTTCCATCCTTGGCTGGGGAACTAAGATCTCACATACCTAAGGGCAACTAAGCCTGTGTGCTGTAACGAGAGAGTCTGCCTGCCACAGTGAAAACCCAGCGTAACCAAAAGAAAGTTACAATCATCAGATGAATGTACAAAAGGCATTCAGCACAGTGCCTGGCAGAAAGGAAGTACTCAAGAGTGACACGTGCTTAGTTTCAGCGGGGCTCTACCAATTAGCTATGACAGTGAGCAAGCTCTCTCTCTCTGCCTATTTCCACAGGTACAAAGAATACCCACCTCAGCAGAGCTGCTGCTCAGAGGTGACACATGTAATGGGCTTCACCTGTGTCCGACACATCCTGCTACCTGCGTGTCATCACATCATGGATGTACCGCTGAGCAGACTCCCTGCGGGCACTACCTCTCCAAGTTTCTCGATTCTATCTTCCCCATCAGAGTACTCCTGTTCTATTGTTTTCTGTTTTCAGACTAGCTCTTCTCCATCTAACATCTATTAGATTAAATGAAATGCCTGAAACAGAGAAGGCTTAGAAGAAAGAATGAATAAAGTCCCACACTTTCAAGCTCCCTATTTACCTTTATAGGTGGTGTCTGAGGGCAACTGCCCCAAACCCAGACAGGGTCAAATGCTTTCCACAACAGATACACTTAATAAATGGGAATTAATTACGTGTGGAAGGCTCAATATTAAAAGGGGAAAACAGTTCACTAACAAACAGATCCTCATTTTATGCCACTATATCAAAATGGCTATTTTTCATAATTTCTTGCTAAAGGAAAGATTGCTCAGGGACCTCAAAGTAATCCTACCGTAAATAGAATATCAGTGTTTATACATTATGAAGAGTTTAGCTACAAAAATGCTTAAATAAGACTTATAACTGTCAATATTCTTACAGCTATCGTTCATAAATTAGGGAATTCAGTGTGGTATACTCTGCACTATTTTCTAGTTATATTAGACATTTGTTGAAGTTAACTTGCAGTCTGTGAACACACACTTAGAAGAAAGGAATGGATGTTTAGACCACACCTAAAACTGTTCGTTTCACCAATTTTACTGTGAAAGAGGCCTGTTTTATTTTTAAAATGAAATAAAACTCAAAAGCAAATGTAAAGAACAGAAGTTACGTGTGATTTAAGAAGGCACTTTCTTTAAGATGTAAATAATTTTTAACTTGGGTACAAGTTAGCAGCTTAGTTTCTCTGATCTGTATAGTGAAGTGAACTGCCGCTCAGTCATGTCTGACTCTTTGCAACCCCGCAGACTGTAGCCCACCAGGTTCCTCTGTCCATCGGGATTTTCCAGGCAAGAACACTGGAGTGGGTTGTCTTTCCCTTCTCCGGAGGATCTTCCCAACCCAGGGATCGAACCCAGATCTCCCACATTGTAGGTGGGTTCTTTACTGTCTGAGCCACCGGACAAGCCCCTGATCTAAATAATGTGCCCACAAAACAGAATCTGAAGCCTTCCCAAGAGACTTTCACATGCCTCTGAAGTGGTGCCGTGGGTGGTGCTCCCCTGAGTCACAGGTATTCAAATCATGAACTATACTCAGTATTCATCTCTCTAGCCTGGCTTCCCCGCTAAACCTCAGAACAGTCTATGTAACTGCAAGTTAAGCATCCTTAGGATAATTTCCAGATGAGAATACTGAAACTTAAAATATGGTGACTGGTCCAAGGCCACACATCATTCATTTTCAGATTTTTTTTTTAAATTAGTGAGAAACAAAGGAGGGCCTATGTATGAAATGTAGTCTGTTGAATTTGGACTTATGGCTAGACTTCTGCTGGCTTCCCTGAAGGCTCAGCGGTAAAGAATCCACTTGCAATGCAGGAGATGCGGGTTTGATCCCTGGGTCAGTAAGATGCCCTGGAGGAGGAAATAGCAGTCCACTCTGGTATTCTTGCCTGGGAAATCCCATGGATAGAGGAGCCTGGCGGGCTACAGTCATGAGGTTGCAAAAGTGCTGGACATGACTTAGTGACTAAACGACAGCTGGACCTATGTAACTGCCATAGAGATGAACGTCTAGAAAACCATCGCCCCAGAAGGTTCTCTTGAATCTGCTGCCAGTCAGTTCTCCCACCCAGGAATACTCTTCTGACTTTTAAATATTAGTCAACTTGCCTGTTCTTGCATCATATAACTGAGACTTTTGTATCAATTCCTTCCACCTGTCTGCTTTCGTGCAAGATAATGTCAGCGAGATTCGTTCATGCTCTCATGCGCATCACTAATCTGTTCTTCTGTTCCAGCTACACAGCACTCCGTATAGGAATATACCACAGTTTATTAATCCATGCTCCCGTTCTTATGATCACGGGGGTGGTTTCCAGTTTGGAGCTAGTTTGAATGAAGCTGCTTTGAACAACCATGTATATGTCTTGACACATGACAGATGAATCCATTCTCCTGAATATATACCTGGGAGGAGAAGTGCTGGGTCATAGGACAGGTATATATTTAACCTGAGGAGATACTGCCAAAGAGTTTTCCAAGGTGACTGAATTAATTCATAGCCTCCCTAGCAATTGGTTAACAGTTTCAGTTGCTTCAAGCTATCACCAACATTTTATTTTTGCCAGTCTTTCAAATTTAGCCACTGATGAATGCGTAATGCTACTCTGTGGTTTTCAGCTTGCATTTCCCTGATGCTCAGTGATATTGTGTGGACTTTTTTAATGCTTACTGATCATGTGGCTATTTTTAAAGTGCCTGCCTATTTTTCTAAAAATTGGGTTGCCTTTTCTTTTTTTTTTTTGGTAGTTCTTTACATGTTCTGGCTATCAGTCTTTGTCAGCTAAATGAACTGCAAAAATCTTTTCCCAAATGTGGTTCCTATTCACCTTTAATAGTCATGATATGATTCTATCAACTAGATATGTCCTTATTTTTTAACCATTTTCCCACTGTTGGATAGTTAGGCTATTTCTTATTTTTACTGTAATCAAATATGTTAATGACCAACTTTTAAAGCTTTGTCTGTATATATTCATTTTTCCTTAACCTAGATTCACAGAAGTAGCTTTACTGAAACAATGCATATGATCATTTGGTATTGGTACAGACAGACAAACTGCTTCAGGAAGAATTCTATCAGTCGATACTGGTACTTATCAATGCATGAGAATATCTACTCACCATGTCTTCACTGACTCTGGCTTTAAAAAAACAATCTTTACCAGTTTGATAGGGAAAAAGTCAGTATTTTACTGTTTTAATATTTGGTTCTAGGACTACCAGTGAAATTGAAGACATTTTTCCTTAGCCTTTTTTTTTTTTNACCCAGACAGGGTCAATGCTTTCCACAACAGATACACTTAATAAATGGGAATTAATTATGTGTGGAAGGCTCAATATTAAAAGGGGAAAACAGTTCACTAACAAACAAATCCTCATTTTATGCCACTATATCAAAATGGCTATTTTTCATAATTTCTTGCTAAAGGAAAGATTGCTCAGGGACCTCAAAGTAATCCTACCGTAAATAGAATATCAGTGTTTATACATTATGAAGAGTTTAGCTACAAAAATGCTTAAATAAGACTTATAACTGTCAATATTCTTACAGCTATCGTTCATAAATTAGGGAATTCAGTGTGGTATACTCTGCACTATTTTCTAGTTATATTAGACATTTGTTGAAATTAACTTGCAGTCTGTGAACACACACTTAGAAGAAAGGAATGGATGTTTACACCACACCTAAAACTGTTCATTTCACCAATTTTACTGACTTGAGAAAGAGGCCTGTTTTATTTTAAAAATGAAATAAAACTCAAAAGCAAATGTAAAGAACAGAAGTTACGTGTGATTTAAGAAGGCACTTTCTTTAAGATGTAAATAATTTTTAACTTGGGTACAAGTTAGCAGCTTAGTTTCTCCGATCTGTATAGTGAAGTGAACTGCCGCTCAGTCATGTCTGACTCTTTGCAACCCCACAGACTGTAGCCCACCAGGTTCCTCTGTCCATCGGGATTTTCCAGGCAAGAACACTGGAGTGGGTTGTCTTTCCCTTCTCCAGAGGATCTTCCCAACCCAGGGATCGAACCCAGATCTCCCACATTGTAGGTGGGTTCTTTACTGTCTGAGCCACCGGACAAGCCCCTGATCTATATAATGTGCCCACAAAACAGAATCTGAAGCCTTCCCAAGAGACTTTCACATGCCTCTGAAGTGGTGCCGTGGGTGGTGCTCCCCTGAGTCACAGGTATTCAAATCATGAACTATACTCAGTATTCATCTCTCTAGCCTGGCTTCCCCGCTAAACCTCAGAACAGTCTATGTAACTGCAAGTTAAGCATCCTTAGGATAATTTCCAGATGAGAATACTGAAACTTAAAATATGGTGACTGGTCCAAGGCCACACATCATTCATTTTCAGATTTTTTTTTTAAATCAGTGAGAAACAAAGGAGGGCCTATGTATGAAATGTAGTCTGTTGAATTTGGACTTATGGCTAGACTTCTGCTGGCTTCCCTGAAGGCTCAGCGGTAAAGAATCCACTTGCAATGCAGGAGATGCGGGTTTGATCCCTGGGTCAGTAAGATGCCCTGGAGGAGGAAATAGCAGTCCACTCTGGTATTCTTGCCTGGGAAATCCCATGGATAGAGGAGCCTGGCGGGCTACAGTCATGAGGTTGCAAAAGTGCTGGACATGACTTAGTGACTAAACGACAGCTGGACCTATGTAACTGCCATAGAGATGAACGTCTAGAAAACCATCGCCCCAGAAGGTTCTCTTGAATCTGCTGCCAGTCAGTTCTCCCACCCAGGAATACTCTTCTGACTTTTAAATATTAGTCAACTTGCCTGTTCTTGCATCATATAACTGAGACTTTTGTATCAATTCCTTCCACCTGTCTGCTTTCGTGCAAGATAATGTCAGCGAGATTCGTTCATGCTCTCATGCGCATCACTAATCTGTTCTTCTGTTCCAGCTACACAGCACTCCGTATAGGAATATACCACAGTTTATTAATCCATGCTCCCGTTCTTATGATCACGGGGGTGGTTTCCAGTTTGGAGCTAGTTTGAATGAAGCTGCTTTGAACAACCATGTATATGTCTTGACACATGACAGATGAATCCATTCTCCTGAATATATACCTGGGAGGAGAAGTGCTGGGTCATAGGACAGGTATATATTTAACCTGAGGAGATACTGCCAAAGAGTTTTCCAAGGTGACTGAATTAATTCATAGCCTCCCTAGCAATTGGTTAACAGTTTCAGTTGCTTCAAGCTATCACCAACATTTTATTTTTGCCAGTCTTTCAAATTTAGCCACTGATGAATGCGTAATGCTACTCTGTGGTTTTCAGCTTGCATTTCCCTGATGCTCAGTGATATTGTGTGGACTTTTTTAATGCTTACTGATCATGTGGCTATTTTTAAAGTGCCTGCCTATTTTTCTAAAAATTGGGTTGCCTTTTNATATATACAATGGAATACTACTCAGCCATAAAAGAATGAAATAATACCATTTGAAGCAACATGGATGGACCCAGATATTATCATACTAAGTGAAGTAAGACAGAAAGACAAATGCTGCATGGTATCACTTATCTAAAATATGACAGAAATGAACCTATCTATGAGACAGGGAAAAAAAATCTGCCTTCAGTTTTCATTTTCAAACCCTTTTAAGAGCTAATAAGGTTCACAAGCAGTTCAACAATAATAAATTGTTTTAATTTTGCTTTCTCTCTGTACTTAACACAATAGACTAGGTTTATCCTCACTAAAAGAAATAATCAGTAATTTAACAGAAGTCATAGGACAGAGGTAACCAACAAAAGTGGCTGCTTCCAGCTCTGCTATGAAAAAAAGACAGAGGTGCTGTAATATTGATAATGTCAATTTATATTTTCAATGACAATTTTTAAAGAGCTTTTATATCCACAATATTATTTGGACCTCAAGTCTATGTAAAAGGCAGGCAAAGCACAGCCCTCACTTTTCAGGTAAATAGCCTGAGTTAGGAGAGGTGGAGGGATGTACCCAGGGTCTCAGATTGGTGAATAACAGTGCTAGCTTGCACAATCCAAGATGGCAGCCACTAACCACATGTGGCTATCTAAGTTGATTTAAATGGTATACAATTTAACATTCAGTTCCTTAGTTGCACTAGTACATTTTAAGGGTTCAACAGCCATTTGTGGTTAGTGGCTACTGTGTTGGACGGTGGCAGATAAAGAATATTTCCATCCCCACAGAAATAATGCAATTTCCATGCCAATAACATTTTCCGCTCATGTGGTGGCTTTCTACACTCTTGCTTNTTCAACAGCCATTTGTGGTTAGTGGCTACTGTGTTGGACGGTGGCAGATAAAGAATATTTCCATCCCCACAGAAATAATGCAATTTCCATGCCAATAACATTTTCCGCTCATGTGGTGGCTTTCTACACCCTTGCTTTGCCCCCTTGAAAAAACCAGGAAGATATTATTTGATAATCTTTCCCTACAAGACATGAATCTGATAAATCATAGGAAAACAACAACAACAACAACTTGTGCTGAATTAGAATAACTGAAAGGTGGCTGGTACAGCTGGAGAACAGTGAGTAGTGAAAGAAGGACACAAGAAGAGCCTGAAGGTGGCCCAGTGAACTCAGGGGGCACCTACATAGCACCTATTCACTCTCTTCTTCCTTTGCAATAGAGCTAAGATTTTGTTGAGGTGTCAATCCCCACCCCTATGGCCTTGGTGCCTCAGAGTGGGCCTGCAATGCAACTTAGGCCTGACAAAACAAGATGAGAAGTAAGCTAATAGGATAATACCCTCTTGTGGCTTTGGTCTTGACCTCTGAAAGGTCAAACAGCTGAATGCCTACTTAACATCATCTCAGGGATTACCCAACAAGTGGCCACATACCATGGGATCACACACGTAACGTATATCTGATCAGCATAACAGAGTCAGCAATATGGACAAAGCATGCCATTCAGACTTACTAATATAGGCCCATCTATAGGTAAGCATGGGCTTCCCAGGTGTCGCTAGTGGCAAAGAACCCACCTCCCAATGCAGGAGACATAAGAGACATGGGTTTGATCCCTGGGTCAGGAAAATGCCCTGGAGGAGCGCATTTTCCTCCTCTAAGAATACATACACCCCAGTTTTTTGCCTGGAGTGTCCCATGGGCAGAGGAGCCTGGGATGCTACAGCCCATAGGGTCCGAAAGAGTCACATACAACTGAAGTGACTTGGCACACGTGCACATAGATAAGTATCTAGATGTATCTTGGGGTAAAAAAAATCTAATTTTGCACTTTATGTGTTGAGACTCCATCATCTAAAATAGAAATATAGCCTTCCCAAAAGTAAATTACAGCAATTAGTGGTAGTCTAGAAAACTGTTAATTTTATGTATAAAAACTATCCAAAAATTTCAAATTATTAAATTTAAATAAGGGGAACAAACTGACAGTATAAACATTAAGAGCACATTCATAGGTAAACTTTGGGAAGAACATTATATCTTTTTGTAGCCAAACATTTATAACAGTTTCAACAACCAAGACAGGATACAGGGGTGAGATGACAACCTAATTTCTTATCTTCGTAAAACCATAACAATAAATAAAATAACCCTTTAAAAACTGCTGCAGGGAGCTCAGCTTGGAGTT
Source organism: Raphicerus campestris (assembly GCA_006410735.1). NCBI lineage: Eukaryota > Metazoa > Chordata > Mammalia > Artiodactyla > Bovidae > Raphicerus > Raphicerus campestris. The sequence continues at coordinate 105,954 of SJYW01044880.1, read as the reverse complement.
CTGTGATGATCTAAAGAGGTTGGATGGGAGCAGGGGAGGAGGGAGGCTCAAGAAGGAGGGAATATATACACACACATATAGCTGATTCCCGAGAAGGAAACGGCAACCCACTCCAGTGTTCTNGGGTTCAACAGCCATTTGTGGTTAGTGGCTACTGTGTTGGACGGTGGCAGATAAAGAATATTTCCATCCCCACAGAAATAATGCAATTTCCATGCCAATAACATTTTCCGCTCATGTGGTGGCTTTCTACACCCTTGCTTTGCCCCCTTGAAAAAACCAGGAAGATATTATTTGATAATCTTTCCCTACAAGACATGAATCTGATAAATCATAGGAAAACAACAACAACAACAACTTGTGCTGAATTAGAATAACTGAAAGGTGGCTGGTACAGCTGGAGAACAGTGAGTAGTGAAAGAAGGACACAAGAAGAGCCTGAAGGTGGCCCAGTGAACTCAGGGGGCACCTACATAGCACCTATTCACTCTCTTCTTCCTTTGCAATAGAGCTAAGATTTTGTTGAGGTGTCAATCCCCACCCCTATGGCCTTGGTGCCTCAGAGTGGGCCTGCAATGCAACTTGGGCCTGACAAAACAAGATGAGAAGTAAGCTAATAGGATAATACCCTCTTGTGGCTTTGGTCTTGACCTCTGAAAGGTCAAACAGCTGAATGCCTACTTAACATCATCTCAGGGATTACCCAACAAGTGGCCACATACCATGGGATCACACACGTAACGTATATCTGATCAGCATAACAGAGTCAGCAATATGGACAAAGCATGCCATTCAGACTTACTAATATAGGCCCATCTATAGGTAAGCATGGGCTTCCCAGGTGTCGCTAGTGGCAAAGAACCCACCTCCCAATGCAGGAGACATAAGAGACATGGGTTTGATCCCTGGGTCAGGAAAATGCCCTGGAGGAGCGCATTTTCCTCCTCTAAGAATACATACACCCCAGTTTTTTGCCTGGAGTGTCCCATGGGCAGAGGAGCCTGGGATGCTACAGCCCATAGGGTCCGAAAGAGTCACATACAACTGAAGTGACTTGGCACACGTGCACATAGATAAGTATCTAGATGTATCTTGGGGTAAAAAAAATCTAATTTTGCACTTTATGTGTTGAGACTCCATCATCTAAAATAGAAATATAGCCTTCCCAAAAGTAAATTACAGCAATTAGTGGTAGTCTAGAAAACTGTTAATTTTATGTATAAAAACTATCCAAAAATTTCAAATTATTAAATTTAAATAAGGGGAACAAACTGACAGTATAAACATTAAGAGCACATTCATAGGTAAACTTTGGGAAGAACATTATATCTTTTTGTAGCCAAACATTTATAACAGTTTCAACAACCAAGACAGGATACAGGGGTGAGATGACAACCTAATTTCTTATCTTCGTAAAACCATAACAATAAATAAAATAACCCTTTAAAAACTGCTGCAGGGAGCTCAGCTTGGAGTTCTGTGATGATCTAAAGAGGTTGGATGGGAGCAGGGGAGGAGGGAGGCTCAAGAAGGAGGGAATATATACACACACATATAGCTGATTCCCGAGAAGGAAACGGCAACCCACTCCAGTGTTCTTGCCTAGAGAATCCCAGGGACGGCGGAGCCTGGTGGGCTGCAGTCTATGGGGTCGCACAGAGTCGGACACGACTGAAGCGACTTAGCAACCGCAGCAGCATAGCTGATTCATTTTTTGTACAGTAAAAACTAACAGAACAAAGCAATTATACTCCAGTAAAAAAATTTAGGTCACACACACAGAAACTGCTGGGCCTCCTCTGGTGACTCAGGGGTAAAGAAACCACCTGCCAATTCAGGAGACACGGGATTGATTCCTGGTCTGGGAAGATCCCACATGTGGTGGAACAACTAAGTTCCTGTGCCACAACTATTGAGCCTGTGCTTCAGAGCCCAGGAGCCACAGCTACTGAAGCCTGCTTGCCCATTGAGCCGGTGCTCCACAACGAGAGCAGCCTGCACACCGCAGCTGGAGAGGAGCCCCCACTTGCCGCAACTAAAGAGAAGCCTGTGCAGCACAGAAGACCCGGCACAGCCAAAAATAACTAAATAAGTAAAAATTCTTAAAAAAAAATACTGAATTTCTTAATTATGTGGTTCTATTGGGGCCATGAGTCTTCTATGGAAAATCTCAGTTTGGAAATTCTTCGTATCTTGTGAGAACAAATTCTACACACTTTGTAGAATGAATCCTTAGAAAACTGTCATGCAATTTTCAATGGAACAAATGCAGGAGAGGTTATGAGTGATTTTGGAATCACAAGCATACGCTGCTTTGTTCACAAGCTCCAGAGAGTAATTACAGAGCAACTGCTGGCCTTAAGCAGAAAAATGATGGCTACCTGTCATCTTTCCTCACCAAAAGACAAGCTGCAAGACAGAGTTTGGAACCGTCTCACCAGCAACTTACATAAAATGTTCAATGGGATGAAACAGCAGCTCTCACGTGTTAAAAAGACAGCCTTGAATGAGAGAAAGCTCAGTACTGTACTCAGCACACAATGGTCGCTATACAGCAAGCCTTCATAAGAACCAGGGGTGGCTTGTACAGAAAGCAATGCACCTGCTGAAAAAGGTACTGGGTCACGAGCCCTGAATACAAGTATTTCCTACATGAAAGCTGCTCTGTACAATCTCCTGTCACTCTGCTTCAGAAAAGATGTTGAAATGGATATGCATGCACCAAAAGCATGCGATGAAAATGTGGTCCCCTTTCTGTTCACTGGAAACAGCTAATTCATTTAAGATTAACTGAACTCAAAGAGATATGATATGAATCCTGGACCAGGAAACAAACAAAAATGGCTATAAGAGACATTATATTGGGGGCAATTGGCAAAACCTAAACATGGACTTTGATACCAGACAATTATCTAATCCAGGGTAAAATTTTCTGCTTCCAGTATCTACACTGGGATTATATAGGGGACTGCCCTTGTTCTTGGAATTATACACTCAAGTATAGGGGGCAAAGGGGCACGGTGTCTGCAATTAACTTTCACACTGTTGGTAGATGTGATGATAAGGCAAATGCCAAACAATTGATGTGTCTGGGTGAAAAGTACAAGGGAGGTCCTGTAACTTTCCAGACATTCAAAATTATGTCGGGGACTTCCCTGGCGGGCCAGCAGTCAACAATTCATGCTCCCAGTACAGTGGGGCCCAAGTTCAATCCCTGGTCAAAGAACTAGACTTTGGAACTAGACCCCACATGCCCCACTAGACCCCAGTAAGACCTGGCAGAGTGGAATAAATAAATTATTTTAAAAATGATGTCAAAGTAAAAGATTACTAAAAGAGTTAAATCATTTCTCTCTTGACATTGCCTTCAGAAAACAAGTGGTTCTGTGGTGGTCAGGTCTTGCAGTGATCCAGGAGATGAAAGGTTCTGGATGCTGCAGAGGCCTTTAGTTCCCTTGGAGGCCCCACTGTACTCTGCCGCTAGCTCTGAGGGTCAGGCTGGATCCAGAGGGGATTCAACTCCTGATGGCAGAGAACATGGCTGTTCAGCGGGGGTCATTCAGTGATGACTTGAAGTGTGAATTCCTGGGGTAGTTAATATGTACCCACTGTCTCCTGTAGCCTTACTGTCACAGTCTATAGCTGGGGTCACTCACCCCAGCAGCCCCAAATCTCATGCTTGTTCCTCCAAGTACATGTTTTAAGAGAATAGCCCTGTAATAAGGAAGCTCCTAGATGACCATTTCAACGGCAATGCCAAGTTCCCCGACATTGCTACAGACCCAGGAAAAGCCAGATAAACAAATATAAAAAAAGAGAACAAATATATTGTGAGAAACATTCTGAAGACATGGACACTTGAAACAAACAGTACCTTAAAAATTAGGTGTGCTCATCTTACAGCTGAAAACACGTCTGAAGCCTGAACTGTGGCATTTCGTGTACTTTCTACAGTTTAAAGCAAAACCCAGAAGGAAATACACTTTACTATCATGACATGTCATCCACAAATTGTAGGTCTAACCCTTGAGCTTATTTTAGAAACTTTCCTCACTAATTTGCCTGTGTTTTTGAATAGCAAGTAATATGTTTTCAATCAGGAAAGGTTACAGGGAAATTTTTGTGGTAAAAACTGGCCTCCACTAGCATAAAAATCATCCCTCTTTCTTCAGTCCTTTGGGAAATAATATTTTTCTTCATCATTGTCAAGCAGCGTTCAAACCAATTTTAATAGCTACTGTTCCAGAGAACGCTTGTTTACATCCATCGAAAACTGCTGTCACTCAAAACCATGTAAGAGGGAAAAAAAGGCAGTCCGTTGGATAAAGAAATGATTGTTTCTTTATAATATTTGAGGAGTGAATTAAACTCTGTGAATTTTTATCCTAAACATAATGCTAATTATCCACTAAGGTGTAAATGAACAATTGTCCATCCTCTAATACCTCACACAATTAGCCCTGAACTACTGTGTTGCTCTATTTAACCTTTCATACAGGAATATTACCATAAAACATAGCTCTTTTACTCTGAACTGAAATTGTATTTGAAGGTAATTTTTTTTTCATGTATTTTTCATGTAAAATGTCTTGTTTAATTGCTGAGTCATGTCTGACTCTTTGCAATCCCGTGAACTGTAGCCCACCAGGCTCCTCTGTCCATGGGATTCTCCAGGCAAGAATACTGGAGTGAACTGAATTGCCACTTTCTTCTCCAGGGGTAAAATGTCTGGGCAGTACAAAAATTAAATGGCTTCTGCGAGTGCTCTATTTTCTTGTCTTATATTGTTTCTCTAAAACTTCCAGGGACTAAATAATTACTGCACCTCCAATAACATTTAGTGAATAACATAGTAATGCTGCCTTTTTTTTCTTTCTCCTCAAAATATGTGCCCTGTTTTTTATTTTTCTAAGATCTAGCATACAAGGATATGCCAATTTTTCCTTTACCAATCCTTTTTTAAAAAAAATAAATAAAATTTCTAAAACCTAACTACAAACATTAGTGAATTTTAAGGGAACAGAGTAGTTATCAAGGTCTGGCTAGAGCTTGATCACTGGCTTACCATGGGAATCCATCTGTTTCTTTTTTCTTGTTTATGAGAGAATAAACCTCCCTGTACTCACTTTAAAGTTATTTAAATATACTTGCAAGGAAATTTTTTTCAGAGTACCAGCTGATTAATTCTCCCCTGCACCTGGGCTGCTAAGTGTTGTTTAGTTACTAAGTTATGTCTGACTCATTTTCGACCCCATGGGCTGTAGCCTGCCAGGCAAGAATACAGGAGTGGGTTGTCATTTCCTCCTTTAGGGGATCTTCCCAACCCAGGGATCAAACCCACATCTCCTGTGGCTCCTGCACCGGCAGGCAGATTCTCTACCACTGAGCCACCACAGAAGCCATGGGCTGCTAAGTATTGCCAGAGAAATACCCTAGATCGACAGAGGGGGAAAATGCTACAAATTTGTGGGTTTCAGCTTCCCGAGAACCTCACACTGGTGAAAGGTCAACTTGGGGATCCCCCACAGTAGTCCTCAGACAGCTCCCTGGCCTGAGCTGCAGTCACCTGGATCAGAAGGCAAACCTGTTCACCCACACCTCATCTCTTAGCTGATGTTTCTACTACTCCGTTCACTCTCAGCCAGTGCTGTGCCTTCTCTTTAGAGAAAAAGAAATCGATTACAGAAACTCCTCCCACTTCCTCCTAGCTCACCTGCATGCCTTCCCACCCTGACCTCCTTCCCGAAAAAAGGTGGCTCCAGAGCTCTGGGCCCCATCCCCTCTCACGTCCTCTACTATCAATTCCTGCAAAGATGCACATGTCACAGCCATCTTTAAGAACTAATAATACAACACCTTCTATCAATTCTGCAGCTCCTCAACCTATTAACTCTCTCCTGCCCCCCACAGCTATGATTATGGAATAAACCATATCTACTTCATGCACCTGTCAGCTCAACCTAAACCTAACAACTTACCATTACACCAATGCCTCCAGGCACCAAACCCAATGGATTCGTCCATCCTGTGCTTATGAGACCTCAATACAGCATTAACTAATGCTGACCCTTCTTCTTAAGAATTCCTCTTTTATTAGTTTCTCTCATACCACTGGGCTTCCCAGGTGGCTCAGGGGTAAAGAATCTGCCTACAGTGCAGATGTGGGTTCAATCTCTGAGTCCCAAAGATCCCCTGGGGAGGCAAATGGCGACCCATTCCAGTATTCTTGCCTAGGATCCCATAGACAGGGGAGTCTGGTGGGCTACAGTCCATGGGGTCACAAAAGAGTTGGACATGACTTAGCGACTAAACAACACTCTTACCATGGTGTCACTTTCTGGTTCATCTATTTCTTTTATTAACTCTTTCTCCAATAAAACCTTTAAATGTCAGAGCCAGCTGTCAATGGGAGTAGAAATTGAAATAAAGATTTTGAAAAGCACTTAATAAAAAATGTAAAGCTTTACACTGTTCCCATGCTTTTACCCACTTATTCTACCTCTAAAAATCCATGTTAAGAACCATAAAGAATGAAAGGAGAAATAATCCTTGCACATAAACATTAAAAGCAATATTCTAATTTTAATAAGATGACACTACGCTTGAACTAATGCTAAGTGGAAAAAAAAAATGATGTAAAACTGTCCACACAGTGCTATCTCAACTGTGTGGAAAGTATGTGTGCAGGAAAAAGTCTGGAAAGAAATATTCCAAATGTTAACGGTGATTTTCTTGGGAAATGAGAATCGCATTATTGGTGAATCTTATTGGCTTTATACATTTTGCACTTGCCAAGTTTTTCAGAGGGATCATTTGTATTTTGAGAGGGGAAAAAACCCATGCATGAAAAACAATTCAATAAAGGGCCCAAACTCTTTTGAAAAGGTGATATTTGCCAGCTGGTAGTCTCACGCCCTCCAAAAGCAGGAAATGTCACCACTTACAGATGACTGACACCTTGCCAGTACGGGTCACTCTTCTAAGCTCCAGAACTGTGCTTCCACATGGCTTCTAGGCAATTTCCTATGACGACTCAAAAGAACCAGAGCACCAACCTCTCGTCTTAGCCTCCTTCCCATACTCCACATCTTTACCCTCTGGTCTTGGTAAACAGCCCCACTCTCCCCAAATTTCCCTACTTTGGGTAATAAGGTGAGAACAACGGGATGGATTAACAAATTATGGACTTTTTTCCCCTTAGAGCACAGCTGAATCAGTGCTCTAAGGATCAATACATGCAAGATGGAAAATTTACTCAATAAATAACTATAGACAACTAATAAGTTCAACATATGAAGTGTGGTATCTGCCTTAAGTTTACATAGCTATTTTGTAGTTATTTTGAAAGTGTACAAGGTTTAAAATTAATATGAATCTTTCTCAACTTTTTTTCTCTCTGAGGCACGTTTGAAAATCACCTTTTAGAGTGACTGATTTCCAATGTAGGCAAAAATTATCTTAGCTTCCTAAAAACAGAAAGAAGTCAAATTATTACCAGCCATATCAACAACAGGAATCACACTGCAATCAGTCTGAACTAAAGAGAAACAGAGTCTCCATTTCACTTCCTCCCTTCATTTCAAACACATGCATTAGGTAACCCATGGGAATTTAAATTTACTAATCAGAATTTTCATGAAGAAGTAACTCATACCGGGTTGTGCTCCATCCTCAGTTGCTCAGTGGTGTCCAACTCTGGGATCTCATGGACTGTAGCCCACCAGGCTCCTCTGTCCATGGGATCCTCCAGGTAAGATTACTTGAGTGGGTTGCCATTTCCTCCTCTAGGGGGTCTTCCCAACCCAGGAATCGAACCTGCATCTCCTGCACTGCCAGTGGATTCTTTATCACTGAGCCAGTGGGGAAAGCCCCTAAGGGGTTATGAAAAAATAAAAATAATGGATCCTGGCAAAGCAGGGGCTATTGAAAATTATGCAACCCTGAGAAATGGATCTCTTCCTTGCTTAACTACTCACAGAGTCACCCTCTTCCAAAAAAGCAGGGCTCCACCTGAAATGAACCTCCCTGTAAAGGAGCTTGTGCATGGAAGCAAAACAACTTGGGTTTTCCTCTGGCCTGAAGCAGGAAATCGTGGATGAAGCCAACTGCAAACAACAAACAATCCAAAGGTAATTCTGCCTCACTTTTGGGATACACTCTACACTTTACACAGTGGGGACAGATTCCATTTTCTCTGACAAACTAATACTAGAATCAGTTTGCACTTCCAGCACACAGGCCCACTGAGCCAGTGAAGCAGGGCTGGGGATTCAAAATATCCCCTGAATGTTTGATTCTTGAGGGCATCTGAGACTCAAGATGAAATCAGGAGGTGATCTGAAGAGAAGCAATCAACAGAGGGTAAAGGTTGAAGAAGCCCAATAAAATCTGTAATGACAGCTGTGGCACTCATGAACTGGAGGCAGAATCAGGAGGCTGTGCTGGGTGTGAACCCCCTGGCAGAATCCACACCCTGTACTGAGTACCTGGTCTGAGACACAACACCTGGTATACCAATTGTACACATGAATCCCACCTCACACACGTGCCCAGATGCCACATTTGGCAGCTGCTCTTCCAGTCTCTGCAAAGCCACCGCAGTCATGCCACCCTTCGGCTGGCACTGATAAACCGATGGTTAATACTGGCGCCTGCGAGATTTATGCTGCCGTTCATAAGGTCAAAGGACTTCCACCAAGTCTGAATTGCATGCTGATTTATACACTGATTTTTATGCCTTTCTTCACTGTGTTTAAATAAAAACACACACACTTTATTGAAGTGCAATATACATACATAAGTGCACAAATCATGAGTGTTAAGTATGATGAATTACGGAGATGAACACACCTGTGTGACACTCCTGTGTCAAGACACTCCTTGGTAGCCCAGTGGCTAAGAATCTGTGCTCTGAATGCAGGGAGCCTGGATTTGATCCCTGGTCAGGGAACTAAATTCCACACGCCACAACTAAGAGTTTGCACGTCACAACTAACTTGGTGCAACCAAGGAAATACATAAATAAATAATTTTTGAAAAGACAATACCCAGCAGCCCTGGAAGCCCTGCTTTATCCTCCTCCTATTCACCACCCTCCCTCTCCTCTCCTTAAGTTCCCATTATCCTGACTTCTGACCCCTCAGATCAGTGACGTCTGGCTTTGAATTGCATATGGACAGAGGCACAGAGTAGGGCCTGTTTTGTGTCCAGCTTCTTTTGTTCAGTGTTATGATTGTGAGATTCATTCACAGTGACTCGTGGAGCTGTCGTCCCTTCCTTTCTGCTGTTATCTAGCCACTCTAGTGTATGAATGAGTGTGTGTATGGATCAGTCCATACTCTCCCCAACCCCCACTCAATCTGTGCTCAGTAATGTCTGACTCTTTGCGACCCCAAGGAATGTAGCCCCCATGCTCTGGAGTGGGTAGCCACTCCCTTCTCCAGCGGATCTTCCCAACCCAGGGGTAGAACCCAGGTCTCCTGCATGGCAGCCAGATTCTTGACAGTCTGAGTCACAAGGGACGCTCTACTGTATGAATACCACAATGATTTTTCCATCCCATTCCTGATGAAAACTTGTGATCTTCCCCAGGTCTGGACTCTTAATCTTTCTCACATTTTAACATCTAACACGTAGTCTAGCCCTTTACTTTTCTTTTTTGCATGCTTTATTTATTCAAAACAACTTTTGTTAGCTCTTACACATCAAAACAGTTCTCCAGATGCCCAATCAAATGGTGGAGGACGAGGCCACGACAGAGAAAACGCTGTGTGTTGCAGAAGATAATTCAGCCCTGAGAAACACGGCCTAGAGTCCTTTGGAGGAGGCTGAGGCCCATCCAAGGTCAGGCTGGCCCAGGCTGTTGTCCCTGCAGGCCTGGCTGTCTTGGCCAGAGTGTATTCACTCTCATTTCCTCATTCTCCTTGGACACTCCTGTTTATTTTAAAACTGGCTGCTCTGTGTCTTAGTTGCGGTGCGAGGGCTTCTTGCTGTGGTGGCTTCTCTTGTTGCAGGACTCAGGCTCAAGAGTGCCAGCTCAGTAGCTGCAGCTCACGAGCTTAGCTGCTCCCACAGCATGTGGGATCTGCCAGGACCAGGGATCAAACCCCTGTCCCCTGCCTTGGCAGGCAGACTCCCAACTGGATCACCAAGGAGGTTCCTTGGACACCCATTTTTAAGGAAGCTATTTAGGAACAAATAGTGTTATAAGGTGGAGAAAGCAATGGCACCCCACTCCAGTACTCTTGCCTGGAGAATCCCATGGATGGAGGAGCCTGGTAGGCTGCAGTCCATGGGGTCACTGAGGGTTGGACACAACTAAGCGACTTCACTTTCACTTTCATGCACTGGAGAAGGAAATGGCAACCCACTCCAGTGTTCTTGCCTGGAGAATCCCAGAGACGGGGGAGCCTGGTGGGCTGCCATCTATGGGGTTGCACAGAGTTGGACATGACTGAAGCGACTTAGCAGCAGCAGCAGTGTTATAAGATAGCACTGAATTGAGCCACTTAAAACAGAATATACCTTCTCTACCCTTCATGGACCATGTGTGGTATGGAGGCTGGCAGTGCAGACGATGAGGATGGTGCCTCAGTGTACCCCATCCTGCCCTTCTCCTCAGGGATCTCACCTTTTTCATCAGAATCTCTCTTCCCAAACTTCGCTCTCTTTCCCCCGCCTCCTTTCCATCACCATTTACTTTCTCAACTCTCCAGGCTTAAAAATAAGAGAAGAGCAAAACCTCACCTACCACCTCCTGTAGATAGGGGCCTTCCCACCCTCTGTTCAGAGCAAACTTCCTGGAAGCCTGCTGGCCTCTGTCGGATTTGAGTTCTCCACCCTCCCACTCACTCTTCAGCTCATTTCGATTGTTTTCCACTTCTGCCCGCAAACTGAGACCTGCCCTTGGTAAGGTCCCAATGCCCCCCGCAGTGCTGGGTCTGAGAGACGCTCCTCTGCCTGCACCTTCTCTGACATCTCTGCCATTCTCAACTCCCGCTCCTCTGGACTCTTGTGACACCACCCTCCTGGTGATGTCCAACCTCCCTGGATGCTCTTTTTCAGGATNCACTTCTGCCCGCAAACTGAGACCTGCCCTTGGTAAGGTCCCAATGCCCCCCGCAGTGCTGGGTCTGAGAGACGCTCCTCTACCTGCACCTTCTCTGACATCTCTGCCATTCTCAACTCCCGCTCCTCTGGACTCTTGTGACGCCACCCTCCTGGTGATGTCCAACCTCCCTGGATGCTCTTTTTCAGGATCCGGTGGGGTGCTTCTGACTGTCCCTTCCACTTCCTTCTGACTGCTCCTCGGGGTGCAGTCCCTGGCCCTTTGCTCACATTTGGTGTTCTTTTCCAATAATCTGCATCTCATGGATATATTCCAAGGGCACTTCAATCTCAAAGTGACAGGAGTCCTGGGAAACACTCTCCTTTTTCTAATATTCTTTTCAATATTCTGCACACACAGGCAAGCACTCCCAGCCTACCTCACTGCCGTCTATTCCTCTCCATGTGTAAGAAGCAGGCAGGGTAGCAGGAAGGCTATGGGCTTTGAAGGCAAGCCAATCTGGTTTCAGATTCAAACCACCTCTTAAAGCAACTCTGTTTTCAAGAGAGAGGAAGTGACTCTCTCCAAAGTCACAACGCTTCACATTTGTATAATGAGTGTAACACCTATCTTGGAGGACTGAACGGATCGAAAGAGAAATGAATGAATGACTTTCATGAATTAAAAACTGTCTACTACTGAGTTCACACTCCAGAGCCCGTGCTCTGCAGCAAGAGAGGTCACTGCAAGNAACACAACCACCAAGCTCAGGAAATTAAGAACTGGTACATTTACCCACAGCAAATTCTCAGACTCCATTCAAATTCCACCAAGCGGCTCAATAATATCCTGGACAGCGAAAGAATCTGGTTCAGAATCATGCTTTACCTTTAGTTGCTATACCATTCTAGAATAGTTCCTTGGGCTTTCCTTGATTTTTAGGAATGTGACAGTTTTAAAGATCATAATTATTCTGCTGCTGCTGCTAAGTCACTTCAGTCGTGTCCGACTCTGTGTGATCCCAGAGACTGCAGCCCACCCAGGCTCCCCCATCCCTGGGATTCTCCAGGCAAGAACACTGGAGTGGGTTGCCATTTCCTTCTCCAATGCATGAAAGTGAAAAGTGAAAGTCAAGTCACTCAGTTGTATCTGACTCTTAGCAACCCCATGGACTGCAGCCTACCAGGCTCCTCCGCCCATGGGATTCTCCAGGCAAGAGTACTGGAGTGGGGTGCCATTGCCTTCTTCTATAACTATTTGGTCCTTTGAATTTCCCAGATGTTTCCTCTGATTAGACCCAGGTCATGCATCTTTAGCAGGAATGTCTCAGAAGACGTGATGCTCTGTTCTGACTGCATCTGTTCTTATGGCATGTGATCTGACTCAAGGCATTACTGATGCTGTCCCTTCTGCTCACTTATTAGGTGGTGCCTATCAGGCTCCCCCACTGCAACAATATTCCTTTTCTTCTTTGATATTTATTAATGAGTATTTTATAGGGGGATGCTGAGATACTAAGAATGAGATACTTAGTTAGATCTCAGTCCACATAAAATTTCAAGTTCCTACTTTATTAGTTTGTGTAAGTATGGACTCAGGGTTTCCCAGGTGGCTCGGTGGTAAAGAATTCACCTACCAATGCAGGAAACACGGGTTCAAGCCCTGGTCCAGGAAGATCCTTTGGAGAAGGAAATGGCAACCCACTCCAGTGTCTTGCCTGGACAATTCCATGGACAGAGAAGCCTGGTGGGCTACAGTCCATGGGGTTGCAGAGAGGTGGACATGACTGAGTACACACGGGGCATGGGTAGAGGGGAGTATGGACTCGTGCCTTCTCATTTCAAGTGGATGCTCAGGCTGACTCAGATTTAGCCAGAGGGAGCTCCTTCAACCTGGTTTTCATATCTTCTTTATATTGCCCATCATTCTCTGAGGACTTCTTTCATCTCTCGCACAGCAAAATGCCCCAGGCTCATCTTGCTTTTTGTTTTTGTTTGTTTTAAAACAGGAAGGGATGCCACTTACTTCATTTACAAAAATAAAATTATACCATCTATGTCATTAAATATATATCATGGCATACGTTTGAGCCAATACATATATACAGCCATATTTTTAGCCTGATCTGTAATATTCCAGAGTGTGGATAGGCAGAAACTCCTATGCCCAGGATGCTTCCTGATCTCAGCCTGGCTGTTCACCTGTGTCCTTTATAATCGACTGGTAAACAGAAGTCGATGTTTCTCTGGCTCCTGTGGGCCACTCCAGCAAATCTGAAGAAGGAGTCCTAGGAACCTCCAATATATACAACTGGTTGATCTGAAGTACAAGTGACAACCTGGACTTGCTGTCTGAGGTGGGGGGCAGTCTTGTGGGTCTGAGCCCTTAGCCTGGAGAATATGTAGATAACAGCAGAATTGTGCATGTTAAATTTGGAAGATTCCCAGCTGGTGTCCACTGAGAACTGGAGAACTGTTTGGTCATGCTGGAAAACACCAAAGTTATCATATTCCCTGTCATTTCATTTTTAAATTAATTTTTATTGGAGTATAGCTGACTTACAATGTTGTGTTAATTTCTGCAGTACAGCAAAGTAACTCAGTTTATATATATATATATAAATATATNCTTAGTTAGATCTCAGTCCACATAAAATTTCAAGTTCCTACTTTATTAGTTTGTGTAAGTATGGACTCAGGGTTTCCCAGGTGGCTCGGTGGTAAAGAATTCACCTACCAATGCAGGAAACACGGGTTCAAGCCCTGGTCCAGGAAGATCCTTTGGAGAAGGAAATGGCAACCCACTCCAGTGTCTTGCCTGGACAATTCCATGGACAGAGAAGCCTGGTGGGCTACAGTCCATGGGGTTGCAGAGAGGTGGACATGACTGAGTACACACGGGGCATGGGTAGAGGGGAGTATGGACTCGTGCCTTCTCATTTCAAGTGGATGCTCAGGCTGACTCAGATTTAGCCAGAGGGAGCTCCTTCAACCTGGTTTTCATATCTTCTTTATATTGCCCATCATTCTCTGAGGACTTCTTTCATCTCTCGCACAGCAAAATGCCCCAGGCTCATCTTGCTTTTTGTTTTTGTTTGTTTTAAAACAGGAAGGGATGCCACTTACTTCATTTACAAAAATAAAATTATACCATCTATGTCATTAAATATATATCATGGCATACGTTTGAGCCAATACATATATACAGCCATATTTTTAGCCTGATCTGTAATATTCCAGAGTGTGGATAGGCAGAAACTCCTATGCCCAGGATGCTTCCTGATCTCAGCCTGGCTGTTCACCTGTGTCCTTTATAATCGACTGGTAAACAGAAGTCAATGTTTCTCTGGCTCCTGTGGGCCACTCCAGCAAATCTGAAGAAGGAGTCCTAGGAACCTCCAATATATACAACTGGTTGATCTGAAGTACAAGTGACAACCTGGACTTGCTGTCTGAGGTGGGGGGCAGTCTTGTGGGTCTGAGCCCTTAGCCTGGAGAATATGTAGATAACAGCAGAATTGTGCATGTTAAATTTGGAAGATTCCCAGCTGGTGTCCACTGAGAACTGGAGAACTGTTTGGTCATGCTGGAAAACACCAAAGTTATCATATTCCCTGTCATTTCATTTTTAAATTAATTTTTATTGGAGTATAGCTGACTTACAATGTTGTGTTAATTTCTGCAGTACAGCAAAGTAACTCAGTTTATATATATATATATAAATATATCTCCTCTCTCTCTCTCTCTATATATATATATATATATATATCTCCACTCTTTTTAAGATTCTTTTCCTATACAGATCATTAGAGAGTACGTACTAGAATTCCCTGTGCTACATACAGTAGGTTTTTCTTAGTGATCTGTTTTATATAGAATAATGTGTATATGTTAATCCCAGTCTCCCAGTTTATCCCTCCCCCTTCACTTCCTCCTTGGTGACCATAAGTTTGTTTTCTACATCCGTGACTATTTCTGTTTTGCAAATAAGTTCACTTGCCATCACTTTTTTTTTTTTTTAAGATTCCACATATTAGCGATGTATTTGTCTTTGTCTGACTTTCTTCACTCGGTACGAAAATCTCTAGGTCCATCCACGTCACTGCAAATGGCATTCTTTCATTCCTTTTTATAGCTGAGTAATATTCCATTGTATATATGTGCCACATCTTGTTTTTCATTCATTCATCAATCAATGGATATTCGGTTACTTCCATGTCTCCTTCAGTTATTTTAAAATGACAGTTTCATTTGCCCTCATCACACTGGGCATTTGTTTCTGAATTAACATCATTCTGTCTACACACTTTTATAGTGTACAGAGGATATTCTCTTGGTTGCCTATTCAACGACTGTATTCTCCTCCTAAAACCCATTCCTCCCTAAAAGAATTGGATTTTGTTCAGGTATCTCCTCCCTTCCACATAACCATGCACACTCTCTAAATCAATCATGATAACCTCATTCCTCAGAACCAGTGATGGGTTTAGTAATTTGCATGTGAGCAAACGTAGACCAATGAAACACAAGGAAGTCTCATAGGGACTTCCTAAGAAAGCAGCAAAGACAAGCAGATGGTCCCCTCTTCTTCCCTTGCAGAGTACTGAGTCTGGATGAGAGGCACAGAGTTGCTGTAACTATCTTCAACCAGCATGAGGACAAGGCTGAGACCACCGCAGAGGAGCCAGAGCCCTTAGCCAGAGCTTCTCTTATCACTGACTTCTGGTTGTGTGAGATGACATATCTCCTTTTGGTGGAAGCCGGTCTGATCAGGTTTTCTTTTAGCTGCAGCCAACAGCATTTTACCTGATAAGGAGCAGTGAGAACTACACAGCCCTCCAGGGGAGATGAGATGAGCCAGAGTAGCATTTCCAAGTCCCCTGTTTTTCTCCATAGACCCCAGGTGGATGCTGATGCCTAATAAGGCTCCTAAAACCCTCATCTTTGGCATTCCTAAAATGTTATTTTGTATTTGTATCATTGCCCTTCAGTAAAAGAACTAGCAATTTACTGCATATTTACATAGCTAACTTCTTCACTGTTGTAACCTGCTTAGATCTTTTTAAGTGAGTCTGTTTCAAGTGGGGAAAGAAAAAGCAAGTTAAAGAACTGCTACTTGATTGCAAAACATCAGCAAGTAAAGAAGAGAGAAACAAAAGAACAAATACAGACCTAGGACATCAG
Organism: Raphicerus campestris; assembly: GCA_006410735.1. Classification (NCBI taxonomy): domain Eukaryota; kingdom Metazoa; phylum Chordata; class Mammalia; order Artiodactyla; family Bovidae; genus Raphicerus; species Raphicerus campestris. The sequence continues at coordinate 89,724 of SJYW01044880.1, read as the reverse complement.
AGATTTTTGTTCCAGCAAAACAGTGCTACTAGACTATTGGAGAATCTTGGGGGAAGAAATCACATAATTTTTTATGCGACTTATGTGAGTCACATGTGTTTCTAACTTCATGTATCTGTAACATCAGTAAGAGAAACTCCAGGTTCCCTTCTGGCATTAAAATTCTACACCTCAAAGATTTCATCAGGGAAATGGCTCAAAATTCCCTCCTCCTCTTGCCTGAAGCATAAAATCAGAAAAAGCAGTTCCCAAAAGTCAGCTGTAGTCTATTAGTCATTAGTGAGATTGATTTCAAATCCACAAGCACTGCTTTTGGGCTCCTATTCCAAGAAACAGCTCTGCTATATCTGACAGATCAAGGAGGAACTGTATATGTGTTTACTATCGCTGAAGGCAAAGCGTAGAAAGTAATTGCCAACTCTGCACTCCATTGACCAATTTGACAAAAATAAACATTCAGAACAGCCACCAGACCTGGGGAGTTTTGGCAGCTGAACCCAGATACTTAAAAGCATGCTAACAACCTAAAGTGACTGCAGGATGTGGGAAGCCCTTTAGGATTTCCCAGGGCCCTACAAATCTGAGCCCTTCATCCCCAAGGCCCTTTGCAAAGTGTAGCCCTGACTAGTGCTTCATCATTACCTGGCCCTACTGTGTCCAGAGACTCCAGCCTCACTCAATTCCCTTCAGCTTCACCATGGGTCCATCTGTCTGTCAGTATCTCATACTCTCTTCTCATGATTCATTCTGCCTGGCCTGAACCACCCTTCCCTCTTTGATTTCCCTTCCCTCTCTGATACCCCACACCTGCCTCCCCTCATCTCTCCCCCGCCCCCCACCCATATTCCTCTTCCTTCTGATTCCACTTAAAGCCAACTTCCTCATGAAATGCCTTCTCTGTGGCATGAACACACCACTGCTGCTTCCCCTGGAAGGGAGGTCTGCCCTTTCCTTCAAGAGTGCTTATTACTACCTGTAATTCTTCTTTTGTTTACCAGTTTTATATGTCTCCGTGGCTGGTAACCCAGGTGGCTCAGTGGTAAAGAATCCGCCCGCAATGTGGGAGACGTGGGTTTGATCCCTGAGTCAGGAGGATCCCCTGGAGGAGGAAATGGCAACCCGCTCCAGTACTCTTGCCTGGAAAACCCCATGGACAGAGGAGGCTGGTGGGCTACAGCCCATGGGGTTACAAAGAGTCAGACACAACCAAGTACACGCACACCACACACTGGACCATGAGGGTAAACCCCGTCATATCTTCAGTAACAACCTAAGGTCATGGAAAAATGCTGAAGACACTATATGAGAAAACTGTTGACAAAGGATTATCTTGTTTAAACAGGAAGATACCAAATTCTAACATATATGCATTTATGTTAGACAGCACTGTTTTGGGGGGCTTCTCTGGTGGCTCAGATGGTAAAGTGTCTGCCTGCCATGTGGGAGACCTGGGTTCGATCCCCGGGTTGGGAAGATCCCCTGGAGAAGGATATGGCAACCCACTCCAGTAAGTACTCTTGCCTGGAAAATTCCATGGACAGAGGAGCCTCATAGGCTACAGTCCATGGGGTCGCAAAGAGTCGGACACGACTGAGCAACTTCACTTCAAACAATATAAGGACATATATCAAGGTATTAACAAGGATGGTATGATAATATTTTTGGGGGGTATGGCGAATCTGGTGACAGAAAGAAATAACATAGTATGCTAAAAGTACACAATCACAAACCTAAGAGTGAAAGAAAATGTACAGGTGAAAAGTAAAACAGGACTATCAAATAATTAAATTGATTTAGTAATCACAATGGAGATAAGAACACTGATTATTTGGAAAAGTTTTGATACATTTGTTAATATACCAGTCAGTTCACATCCCACATAACATCAACAGAACACAACTGTGGCTGCAAAACCAGTAGCCTAAGATGACAGTCCATACCCCAGCTGCACTTGAGAATCACCTGGGTATTAATGAAGCTGAAAAAAATCCACACCTCCAGGAGGCAGAGTCTTGGGGATCTGGATATTTTAAGAGCTAGGAAATTCTGAAACAAAGCTGACCTGGAGAATTACCAAGCCAGGATAAATGAAGTTAAAGAACAGGTTTCTTTTCAGTAAAGCTTTCAGATAAACCAGGAACCTAAGGAGGCAGAGATTCAAATGCTAACAGATTCTGCCAGTAGCTACCGCCTCCTGCAAATCAACAGGCAATCATTAAGTGTAGTGTGGAAAACCCCTGCAGCATGTACTGGTTTGTTCAACCACACACAAATACCAAGGACGGGAGTAAGTCTTGGAGTAGCACCTTGTCTACGACTCAGAACTCAGTCTTGATGTCAAACATCAAAGCAATTAAAAACAAAAATCTGAGCAGAGAAAATACACAGACACCTCAAAACTTGTGCTCCACAACTGAAACACCCAAGACCGTCCCTCATTCTTCATTAGAATTTAGTTAACTTCTCTCTTTTCCCTTCCATGAGCTAGTCCCAGGGTGGATCAGATTTGTGGATTAAGATGGGACAGAGAATTCACAGCGAAGGCATACTAAGAGAAAACTACAGAAACTTAACTGTATATCTAACATGTTAAATGACTCAGATCCATTTGGTGTGGAACAAAATATCACACATACCTCAATAAAACCCAGAGGTGTGAAAACAATTATTCATAACTATAATCATCAGGATCTAAGTCCTTTAGGAAAGAACTTACATTCTTACATTTGTTTAAGGAAACAAAAATGAGAGACCATGAGACTTGAGAACCCTTGATATGTTTAGAACAATAAATAAGCCACTTATGACCTCATTTTATGAAATAACCTGGTAATGTAGGGATCATTCCCATTTTAAAATCAGACAGTAGAGGCCCAGAGAACCAAAGTAAATTGTTTTGGTCATACTGTATAATAGTATAGCCATATTTAAGTTTGGTTAACTGAAATATTTCCTTTGTTCACGTCATACCACAATGCCACTTTTTAAGTCATTTTGGTTGGAAATATTTCTAATTTTGTGCACATGTATGTGTTTGCAAGGTAAACACCATCTGGAAAACAACCACTTAGAACAGTGGTTTTCAGACTGGCTTTTCAATAGCATTTCTCTCAAACAAAAAATTTCTTGGTCACATAGAGAACAAACTATGTGATCCCACTGGGAAGAGGGAAAAAGGGAAGGGCATGATAGGGGAAGAAAGTAAGAGACACCAATGTATAAAGTAAATAAGCAACAAGGATATATTGTACAGCACAGGGAAATATAGACATTATTTTGTAATAATTTTAAATGGAATATAATCTATAGGAATATTGAACGGCTTTGTTGTCCACCTGAAACTACCATAATATTGTAAATCAACTATACTTCAATGAAAAAATAAAAATAAATTAGCTCAAGGAAAAAAAAAAAAGGAAAGTCCCTGGGACTTTCCTGGATCAGGAATCCAGTGGTTAGGAATCCACCTTACAATGCAGGGGACTTGAGTTCGATCCCTGGCCAGGGAACTAAGGTCCCACTTGCTGCAGAGCAACAAAGACCTGATACAGTAAAATAAATAAATATTTTAAAAAGAAAAATCCCTGGAAACCCCAATATGTAAATACAGAGCCTCTCTGTTTGAAGGGTGGGGCAGGCTGAAACCCTATTCCATCCCTACTACGGTGACTTCTCAGGCAGTGAGGACACCAGGGAATGCAGACTGAAAGAGCACCAATCTATGTGATCTGTGTCACTGGACTTGCTGTATAAAACTATATCCCTTCAATGACGTTAAACAAATGATACAAAGTTACATAAAGGCATCTTGATGCTGGTCAAAATGTAATCAACTTGCTAACACCAGACTGCACTCAAGTAGGTTTCCCCCTTGTTATCCGATGACAAGCTCCATGTGTCTGAGTTCTACAAGCCTTAGAAAAGAGAAAAAAAAACAACCTCTACCATTTCACAAGGACCCCAAACATATTTTAGTGCCTTTTTTTCTCCCCCAAGAGTAATGGTAGTTTTAATTTTTCTATCTTCTCAAAGAAGGAATTTCAACAGAAAAATCAGATTTTTAAATATACAAAACACAATACATAAAATATGGAAAATATATAGTTCAGGCAGGAATCAAAAATGTGAAGATATTATGCATGCATTTATTCATTCACTGATAGAAGTGAAAACATCTTGTTCTTAATGCCTGGGAGTAAGCCTTCAGAGACAAAGAACATAAAGTTACCTTCAGGACTAACAGGCTAGAGATAGGACACAAATGTGAATTGACAGCACAGGTTGAACACAATTTAAAAAAACTCCTCATAGTTGTACTTACATTTAAGCTGCTCTATAGATTTGTAATTTTGAGGATTTTTTTTTAAAAAGGTTTTCTTCTAAACTACAAATAACATAGGATGGCAGATACAGGCTTAACTCAACCTCATGATCAAAAGACTGTTCTTACAATAAATTTTAAATGACAGAGATGTCCATAAAAGCCCAAATGAAACAAAACTCAGTTTAGGGTGATCCAAAAAAAAAGTAAGTTGCTTTTTTTTTTTTTTCTAAAATGGAGGTTGCCTTTTTTTTCTTTTAATTGACTATGACATTTTTCTCGACTTTATATCGAACACAAAGAAGCAGTTTGAGATTCCTTTGGGATCGCCCTGACCCCGCTACGGATGATCCTCTATTGTACAACTTACTCAAAGCCGACTTTGTGGGCAGAGGGGGAGAAACTGTCTGAGTGTCTCTTGGTGTTTGCTTCATTGTTTTAGATGAAGCCATTTTTGGGGACTAATTCACTGGCTTTTAGACCTTAAGGGACGAGAGTGTATATAAGTGGTTATTCCCCGCCTCCCCCAAGTCTTAGTAATATGACTGTGGGAGATAAATAGAGAGGAGGAATGAAAGCAAAGTGGGGTTTGTTTCCTGATGCACTTTTCCATCTATTCCAGAAGTTTGCTTGTTTTTGTTTTTATTGAAACTTGAATTGGAGAAAGCTATGCTCAGCTAGCTGTAGGCTTCCCCGATGGTTCAGGCTGTAAAGAATCCACCCACAATGCAGGAGACCTGGGTTCAATCCCTGGGTCAGGAAGACCCCTTGGGAGAAGGGAATGGCTCTCCACTCCAGTATTCTTGCCTAGAGAACTCCATGAACAGAGGAACCTGGTGAGCTGCAGTCCATGGGATCGCAACAAGTCAGGCACGACTGAGCTACTAACAACACTTTTGCATACTTCACATGCTCAGCAGTAAAAATTTGTTTTATTAAAGCAAAACAGCTTTACTAGAATTAAAGCTTTAGTCTCACGAAGGTGAAATCCACTTCTATACTGTGCACCTATGAGCAGAAACAGGGGGAACGAAGATGGTCTCATTGACACTTAAACCACTCCTCAGCAAGCAGCTCTGTCCAGATCAGAAACTGGGACATCTTCAGGGTGCAGCTGAGACAAGGAGGAGATGGGAAGGTGGCAAAGTATCAAAAAGGAACCAGTGGAGGCTCTCAAATTCCTTTTCCATAGATTAAAGTCATTTATCAGAACCCTGTCCCTGGAAATGGTCTCCCTTCCAAAAGCGGGCTATTTCAGCATTAAATGTTGAAAGCTATGACAAGAATCACAGGCTCTAACCCACAATGGAATAACAAGAGTCTTTACCACACAGTCTGGGTGCCGAGTCCTAGAAATAAAATAAAGAAAAAAAAATTTTTTTTTCTTCCATTTCCTCTTGTAGGCTCAAAGATTGTGTGTGTATGTGTTCAGTCACTCAGTCATGCCTGACCCTTTGTGGCCTCAGCCTACCAAGCTCCTCTCTCCATGGAATTTTGGGTTGCCATTTCCTCCTCCAGAAGATCTTTCCAAGCCAGGGATCAAACCTGCATCTCTTGCGTCTCCTGCACTGGCAGGCAAATTCTTTATCACTGAGCTACCTGGGAAACCCAGTGGAATATTACTCAGCTGTAAAAAGGAATGAAATCAGAGTCTTAGCCTGACTCAGTCTTTAGTTGGGAGAATTTGGGGCAGCATAGAACAGGAGTGTTAATCATGGTCGGGGGAGGAGATACTTGTGAGCAGTGGAAGCTGGTGAGCGGCTCAGCCACTGGTGCCAAGAGTGGAGGGAGGCAGAGACAGGGGCTAGGATGTGGGGGCCCAGGTGAAAGGGGTGCTTCCTGATGAGACTCTTCTTCCAACAAGGGTCTGCTCATGTTCTTCCTGTCCCACAGAGCACAACCTACACACAACCCCATTTTTTTTTTCTGAATTCCCTGAGAACTCCATTACATAACATATAAACAACTCTTGATTACACTGTCATCAGTCGTTTTTAAAAAAATTCTAGTTCACTGGTTCCTTCTCTCTAGGAAGCCCTTAGAACTGTCTGTCATATTCATTTTGGCTCAATCATTTTCTACTTGATGTTGATCTATGTATAAAGGTATCTTTTACTACCAATTAAGCTATTTCCCCCAAAGAACAATTTTTTTTTAAAGTAGCCCCCACGGAAGTACCCAACAAAGTGATAAACACACAGCAAGAGTTCAAGTAGTTGTCAGCTCTAAAGCCAGGTGATTAGACTAAAAGTACATAAGGTCTCTAGTTAAATAAGGAAATAAGTTAGAGATTAAAAAAAAAAAAAAAGACTATTTAAAAATCACCCAGCTATAGTGCTTGGGGACTTCCCAATGTCACCAACATTCAGCAGGGAACATTAAACACGAAGAATAAAATATTNAAAAAAAAAAAAAGGAAAGTCCCTGGGACTTTCCTGGATCAGGAATCCAGTGGTTAGGAATCCACCTTACAATGCAGGGGACTTGAGTTCGATCCCTGGCCAGGGAACTAAGGTCCCACTTGCTGCAGAGCAACAAAGACCTGATACAGTAAAATAAATAAATATTTTAAAAAGAAAAATCCCTGGAAACCCCAATATGTAAATACAGAGCCTCTCTGTTTGAAGGGTGGGGCAGGCTGAAACCCTATTCCATCCCTACTACGGTGACTTCCCAGGCAGTGAGGACACCAGGGAATGCAGACTGAAAGAGCACCAATCTATGTGATCTGTGTCACTGGACTTGCTGTATAAAACTATATCCCTTCAATGACGTTAAACAAATGATACAAAGTTACATAAAGGCATCTTGATGCTGGTCAAAATGTAATCAACTTGCTAACACCAGACTGCACTCAAGTAGGTTTCCCCCTTGTTATCCGATGACAAGCTCCATGTGTCTGAGTTCTACAAGCCTTAGAAAAGAGAAAAAAAAACAACCTCTACCATTTCACAAGGACCCCAAACATATTTTAGTGCCTTTTTTTCTCCCCCAAGAGTAATGGTAGTTTTAATTTTTCTATCTTCTCAAAGAAGGAATTACAACAGAAAAATCAGATTTTTAAATATAAAAACACAATACATAAAATATGGAAAATATATAGTTCAGGCAGGAATCAAAGATGTGAAGATATTATGCATGCATTTATTCATTCACTGATAGAAGTGAAAACATCTTGTTCTTAATGCCTGGGAGTAAGCCTTCAGAGACAAAGAACATAAAGTTACCTTCAGGACTAACAGGCTAGAGATAGGACACAAATGTGAATTGACAGCACAGGTTGAACACAATTTAAAAAAACTCCTCATAGTTGTACTTACATTTAAGCTGCTCTATAGATTTGTAATTTTGAGGATTTAAAAAAGGTTTTCTTCTAAACTACAAATAACATAGGATGGCAGATACAGGCTTAACTCAACCTCATGATCAAAAGACTATTCTTACAATAAATTTTAAATGACAGAGATGTCCATAAAAGCCCAAATGAAACAAAACTCAGTTTAGGGTGATCCAAAAAAAAAGTAAGTTGCTTTTTTTTTTTTTTCTAAAATGGAGGTTGCCTTTTTTTTCTTTTAATTGACTATGACATTTTTCTCGACTTTATATCGAACACAAAGAAGCAGTTTGAGATTCCTTTGGGATCGCCCTGACCCCGCTACGGATGATCCTCTATTGTACAACTTACTCAAAGCCGACTTTGTGGGCAGAGGGGGAGAAACTGTCTGAGTGTCTCTTGGTGTTTGCTTCATTGTTTTAGATGAAGCCATTTTTGGGGACTAATTCACTGGCTTTTAGCCCTTAAGGGACGAGAGTGTATATAAGTGGTTATTCCCCGCCTCCCCCAAGTCTTAGTAATATGACTGTGGGAGATAAATAGAGAGGAGGAATGAAAGCAAAGTTGGGTTTGTTTCCTGATGCACTTTTCCATCTATTCCAGAAGTTTGCTTGTTTTTGTTTTTATTGAAACTTGAATTGGAGAAAGCTATGCTCAGCTAGCTGTAGGCTTCCCCGATGGTTCAGGCTGTAAAGAATCCACCCACAATGCAGGAGACCTGGGTTCAATCCCTGGGTCAGGAAGACCCCTTGGGAGAAGGGAATGGCTCTCCACTCCAGTATTCTTGCCTAGAGAACTCCATGAACAGAGGAACCTGGTGAGCTGCAGTCCATGGGATCGCAACAAGTCAGGCACGACTGAGCTACTAACAACACTTTTGCATACTTCACATGCTCAGCAGTAAAAATTTGTTTTATTAAAGCAAAACAGCTTTACTAGAATTAAAGCTTTAGTCTCACGAAGGTGAAATCCACTTCTATACTGTGCACCTATGAGCAGAAACAGGGGGAACGAAGATGGTCTCATTGACACTTAAACCACTCCTCAGCAAGCAGCTCTGTCCAGATCAGAAACTGGGACATCTTCAGGGTGCAGCTGAGACAAGGAGGAGATGGGAAGGTGGCAAAGTATCAAAAAGGAACCAGTGGAGGCTCTCAAATTCCTTTTCCATAGATTAAAGTCATTTATCAGAACCCTGTCCCTGGAAATGGTCTCCCTTCCAAAAGCGGGCTATTTCAGCATTAAATGTTGAAAGCTATGACAAGAATCACAGGCTCTAACCCACAATGGAATAACAAGAGTCTTTACCACACAGTCTGGGTGCCGAGTCCTAGAAATAAAATAAAGGAAAAAAAATTTTTTTTTCTTCCATTTCCTCTTGTAGGCTCAAAGATTGTGTGTGTATGTGTTCAGTCACTCAGTCATGCCTGACCCTTTGTGGCCTCAGCCTACCAAGCTCCTCTCTCCATGGAATTTTGGGTTGCCATTTCCTCCTCCAGAAGATCTTTCCAAGCCAGGGATCAAACCTGCATCTCTTGCGTCTCCTGCACTGGCAGGCAAATTCTTTATCACTGAGCTACCTGGGAAACCCAGTGGAATATTACTCAGCTGTAAAAAGGAATGAAATCAGAGTCTTAGCCTGACTCAGTCTTTAGTTGGGAGAATTTGGGGCAGCATAGAACAGGAGTGTTAATCATGGTCGGGGGAGGAGATACTTGTGAGCAGTGGAAGCTGGTGAGCGGCTCAGCCACTGGTGCCAAGAGTGGAGGGAGGCAGAGACAGGGGCTAGGATGTGGGGGCCCAGGTGAAAGGGGTGCTTCCTGATGAGACTCTTCTTCCAACAAGGGTCTGCTCATGTTCTTCCTGTCCCACAGAGCACAACCTACACACAACCCCATTTTTTTTTTCTGAATTCCCTGAGAACTCCATTACATAACATATAAACAACTCTTGATTACACTGTCATCAGTCGTTTTTAAAAAAATTCTAGTTCACTGGTTCCTTCTCTCTAGGAAGCCCTTAGAACTGTCTGTTATATTCATTTTGGCTCAATCATTTTCTACTTGATGTTGATCTATGTATAAAGGTATCTTTTACTACCAATTAAGCTATTTCCCCCAAAGAACAATTTTTTTTTAAAGTAGCCCCCACGGAAGTACCCAACAAAGTGATAAACACACAGCAAGAGTTCAAGTAGTTGTCAGCTCTAAAGCCAGGTGATTAGACTAAAAGTACATAAGGTCTCTAGTTAAATAAGGAAATAAGTTAGAGATTAAAAAAAAAAAAAAAGACTATTTAAAAATCACCCAGCTATAGTGCTTGGGGACTTCCCAATGTCACCAACATTCAGCAGGGAACATTAAACACGAAGAATAAAATATTTTGGAACATTTATGAATAATATGAACAGCTGATCTCCCTTCTCAAAGAGCTTAAAACAGTTTCCAGGAACTAAATAGTGGTAACCCTGAAGGGAACAAGGTTATGTGTGTGATAGCTATGGAGAGAGCTGGGAACCAGCATGGGCACTTGGTCCACAGGGCTCCATTGAGAGGGGATGCAGAGGAGAGACAGCGGACCATCTGCTGAGCATCTCCTGATAGTAAGCTATGGGTACCACGCTGGGTGTCTGACAGGTGGTAGAACCTAATCTTCACGATAACCTTCATCTTTACAGGTGAAGAAATTGAGGCTCAGGCAGGTTAAGCAACTTGTCCAAGGCCATGTGCATAGTAGTAATGGAAAGAGACAGAATGGAGTCCCAGATCTATTTGTCTCCATGCTTTTGCTCTCTCCACTAGGTAACCCCAACCTCTTCTAGAACACCTTTCATTCTTGTCCCCCAAATAAAGCCAAATGATTTTGTCTTTGTGAGGAAAGAAGAGGTAAGAACAGCTAGTTCTTCTGTAGTTACAGAGTCAGGGCAGGATTCAGAAAATGGAGTTAACGTTAGTTGAGAGGGAATTATGAACCAAGAACCATATAGGCACCTTTTACACATCACGTGATTTCACCCCAATAACCCTAATGAAGGGAACTTGAGGTTAACATATATGCGTTAACTGAGGGAAGTTAACTTACCCTATAAGGCATGATGCTAAAAAGAGGGAAAGTGAAGCGGGGATTTGAACAGGGTCCATCAGGTCTCAAAGCCTCTTTCTACTGCCCTCCAGCTTACACTCCCACCTCTTCTTCCCATAAATGCCCCAAACTAAAATTTGGGAAACACCACCTATTAAGAGATCTGCCCAGTAATTACATAGCAGTTGAACCAAAGGGAGCCTGCATCCCACAGAAGTAAAACTATCATCTCAACCAAGGAACTGAGTGGGCACAGAGAGAGAGATTTGTAATGTGTATTTAAAACTGCTGCTACCCTCTGAACCCCTCTGTGACTCTAATGGACTTTTTGTTAGGCAGTGACGTTCATCACCAAGTTACATCCCCAGTGGGGATGGAGCCACTGTGGACAGCAGATCCCACTAGATGGGCCTGACCATGGCTGGGCAATGACACATGACCCAATCCAGTTCCAGAGCAACACAGTGATGGAGTGATGGAGAGTTATCATAAGATGAGGTCGGTCCATGAGATCCGGTCCTTTTTGCTGAGCTGGCTCAGACTCAGTCAGCCAACAGCTCTCCACATCAGGATAACTCACAGGGCTGACAACTTACCCATGAGTCACTAAGCAAACACACTTCTATCTCCACCAGCTTCCCCATTTTCGTCTCCAAGTTAAGCAAAGAGCCAATCTCTTAAAAAAAAAGATGTTAAATCCTCGGGACCTGCGATGAAACGCACCAGTAGCAGCTTCTGAGGGCTCGATCCCACCCACATCTGGCTCTGTTTGGGAGCTAAATTCAGCAGAAGTCTCCAGGGTCAACCAATGACCCCGAATAAAAATAGTCTTGGAAATCTGTCACAGAGCAGGAAAGGAAACAAGACGGCAGGGTGATTCACTCCAAATGGCAGCTCTGAAACCCAAATTCTCATTTTTTTGTCCCAATACGAAGCCAATGTGCAAAACAGGCCCGGAGCAAACTGTCCTTTTCCGAAGGCCTCTAAAAGTGGCTGCCAAAGAATTTCACATGCAAGCCAAAAAGATTTAGTGTGCCATTCACCTCTCCTGTGACTCTAACTACTGCTACTTTGCGGGAGAGCTCTGAACCAATCACAGGTTGACCCGTACTTGGGGACCACCAGGCTCCCTGAGGTTTTGCCCCAGTAAGCAAGAGGGGTTGTCTGTCTTATCTAATTTTCTGTGTGGTCAAATAGCCACAGAAAGGGCATAGAGGCTGTGTGGCAAGTGAGAGAGAGAAATAGTGATCACCCCTTCATTGCCTTTCTACTAATTCTAAAACTCACTGCTTCAGCTCCTCTCCCACATACTGAGGTTGTATTAAAATAAGTACAATATTTGGAGATGATTGTATGCTTTTTTTTTAGTTAAGAATTCCACGGGCTTCAGCCAACATTTGAAGGCTTAATTCACTCATTTTTTTTCTTTTATTTTTTATTTTATGGCTGCGCTGCATGGCTTGTGGAATCTTAGTTCCCAGACCAGAGATCAAACCCAGGATCTCTCTTCAGTGAAAGCGTGCAGTCCTACCTAACTCTAACCACGGAATTCCCAGTTCACTCATTTTAAAATGTATTGAAGGCATATGTGCTCAATCCTAGAGCAAGACAGAAAATGCAGAAGGACTAGAGTGGGTTTGTTTCACAGCCACTCACCTGTGCTTGCCCCTTCCAAAGCCCTGTATCTAATGTGACATTCATAATTTATACTTTTTTCCTTAGAGATGGTCCCCCCAGCCCAGCTGAATTTCAAAGGACCACACAACCTAGATCCACCTCTGGACAGGCTCTGGGGCTTTGGGGAATCTCACAATTTGGTGGGAATGAAGGCATGCAGAGAACAACAGAACATGATAAATCCTAACAGTTACGGTCAAGCGTCCATGTACCCTGGGTGCACAGGTGACGGCACGGTTAACCTGTGCCTCGGAGGACTGGGAAAGACTTCTCAGAACTGGTCTTGCAGAACCACTAAGAGTGTGACAGGCAGGGAATGAGGGCAGGGAGTAGGGGGAGGACACCCCAAGGACTGAGGACAGCCCAGGTCAGTGGTTCTCAACTGGGGCCAATTTTGCCCCCTCCCCCAGGGGATACTTGGCAATATCTGGAAACATGTTTGATTGTCATCTGGGAAGGGAACAGTGCTCCTGTCGGGGCGGGGGGGATGGGGAGCCCCGGGGGCGACCCCATGGACTCTCACCCACCAGGCTCCTCCTACCATGGAATTTTCCAGGTAAGGATACTGGAGTTGGCTGCTGTTTCCTACTCCAGGGGATCTTCCCAACCCAGCGATTGAACTTGTTTCTTCTGCAGCTCCTGCACTGGCAGGCAGATTCTTTATCACTGCACCAGCTAGGAAGCCCAGGTAGAGGCCAGAGATGCTGCTAAACAAGTGACCACACACAGGACAGTCCCCCCTTCCCCCACAACAAAGCCTGACCCCACTGCATTGTCAACAGCACAAAGGAGGCAGAAAGTTTGGTCTAAGTAAAGATATGAAAGACCCTGTGTTATACTAAAGGTGAGAAGTTGCCTGGAGCTTTGGTAAACAGTGCTTCAAATCACTGCTTTCACGGAAGAGAAAAACCAGTAAAGAAGAGAGGACACGTTAAATTTCTAAAGAGCCAAGACATCAGGCTGGGCAGATGCCTTATTCTCAAAACAGGAATCACCACAAACTTAGACGCTGGAAGCCTAAAGTGGGTTTCCTGCGATATGAAAAGGACGTCTCAGAAGTCCCTGGGAATGGCCATCCACATTCCTCCTTGCTCGTGGATGGCTAAGGGGTGAGTGAGAGCATGGTGAGGCCCCGGTGCTCTACATGGCATGGAAGAAAAGGAACTAAGGCTCCAGAGAGGAAGCAGCTATGAAGAAAGCAGAAAGAACATGGTGGGGATGCTGTGGATGAAGCTTCAAGTGGCCATGTGGTGGGTTGGCGGGAACCAGGCCTGAACATGAAGGCGGGAGGCGCTTGTGCAGGCATCCTTGCTCCTCGACAGGACCCTGGAAGTGCAATGAGGAGGCTACCACCACCACCAAAGCCACCAACACCTCTGCCTCCACTCAAACGATAAGCAGGGCTTCCCTGGTGGTTCAATGGTTAAGAATCCACCTTGCACTGCAAGGGGACACCGGTTCGATCCCTGGTCCAGGAAGATCCCACATGCCATGGAACAACTAAGCCCGTGCGCTGCAACTGCTGAGTCTGCGCTCTAGAGCCCACGAGCCACAAGTACTGAGCCCTGGTGCTGCAACAACTGAATCTGCACACCCTAGAGCCTGTGTTCGCAGCGAGAGAGGCCACCGCCACAGGAAACCCGAGCGCTGCAGCTCAAGAGTAGCCCCCGCTTGCCGCAACTAGAGAAAGGCTCACGTGCAGCAGCAAAGACCCAGCAAGGCAAAAATACATTAAAAAAGGAAAAGCAAATAAGTAGAACAAATCTCCCCTAGCANCTGTCCATGGAATTCTCCAGGCAAGAATACTGGAGTAGGTTGCCATTTCCTTCTGCAGGGGATCTTCCTGACTCAGGAATTGAACCCACATCTCCTGCATTTGACAGGCAGATTCTTTACTGGGAACCACAAGGGAGGCCCCATCACCCAAACAGACTCAGCTTTTAAACCTCACTCCTCTGCTGGCCACTTTATCCATCTGGAATGTTCTCCACCTACACAGATCTTACGCATCCTCTGCAACTCCTCTCAACCCCTCCTCTCCTCCTCTACAAGGTGTTTCTGAGCCAGCCTAAGGCATCTCTCCCTCTGCTGAACTCCCAGAACAATTAGGTTGTCCAATTACTTGGCAAAGAGCTATCTCAGCTCTACAAAGCTTTAATTCGTCTGTTGTTTTCCTGACCTATTATTTAAATGAATAGAAATTTTCACTTTGCCCATCTTTATTAATATGCCACACTGTTGAGAGGTAAGGACACACCTGATAATTCTTTGTACCCTCCCATCTTACCTCCTGGAGCAGTGTTCCTCAATCTTCTTGGCACCAGGAATGGGTTTCATGGAAGACCATTTTCCCTTGGGCTGGGGTTGGGGGGAGGGGGTGTTGGTGGTAGGGATGGTAGTTTCAGGATGATTTAAGTGCATGACATTTATTGCACACTTTATTTTTATTATTAGCACATCAGCTCCACGTCAGATCATCAGGCCTTATTACATCCCAGAGTTTGGGGACCTCTGTCCTAGAGTATCCTGCATAATACAGAATTAGACTGCAAAGTTCTAAGTTCTCTTCTAAGCTAAGTTATGCTCACATTTAACACTCTCTCTTAACAGTAAAGTCTAACAAGGCTTTGCAACCAATGATACGTGAAAGCAAAAAAAAAAAAAAAGTAATACAGAAGAATCTTGGAGATCATTATTTCACAAATTAAGAAACTCAGACATGCAGACTGGCTCAAAGTCCTTTGCAGTGGTGGGTGAACACCAGTTTGCGTCCCTGCGCCTTACTATGGCACATAATGAAGCCTGGCTAAGAGCAGATGATGACTATGGGGTCTGCAATTTTGAAGATTAAAAAGGTTTTAAAATTATACTCAGAATTTATACTGAGAAGTGGGATTAGTTAAGCATCCTAACCTAGATTAAGATTTTCACAAATTTAGCACAGCACAGCATGGAGTGATATTAAAATCGTACAAAAATGGGATCAGGACTTTGAGGAAACAGACATACACACACACTCTTCCCCCTAAAAACTCAGTTTTGAAACTCCATTTAATTTTTTTTTAAGTCAAACTACTTTAAAGCTCTGCTTACATATATTACTCTCTCAGGAGTGTAATAATCACACGTAAAAGCCTTTCTAAAACAAATTCGCCCTGGAAGCCCATTCCGGGGCGTTGAGTTGTGACTACATTCTCAAGGATGTTAGTAACACAAGGGCTCCATCCACAACTCCTTGAGGAAAAAAAAAAAACAAACTAAAACCATGAATGCCTTGTCAAATTCAGACAGTTTATCTTGGCACTGGCAAGCAGAGCAGTCTCTTCGATGTCTGGAAACATGTCTAATTACGTTTTTAGAGAGTAACTAAAAAATAGCCAGCGTCCCGGAACAGACGGCTCAGGGATCACTCCAAAGCATCCTGAATGACGTGATGGAACCACGCCAGGAAAAGATAAATAAATAAAAGAGAAGACGAAAGCGAAAAAGAACCAAGTGTGAAACCACGATGAGACCCCCAGTCTCTCTGCAAAACAACCCTCCAGTCTTTCCAGGGGCTTGAGGCCGCCACGACTCTCCCGAAAGTTTTTATTTCCCTTTACTTTTGTTTCCATTAGGTCACCCGGCCCGCCCACAGCATTTACCTGGGGGCAGTGCACTAGCCTGTCCGGCCCCAAGCGCAACCTCCAGCTCGGCACACCCCCGATACCCACCCTTCCTTCCGGACGGCACCCAAGGACACCCCTTACTCTGGAACGCGCAGCCCCGGAGCTCGGCACGCCCCTTCCACTCGGATGCGACCGCACCCCGGTCTGCAACCAGCGAGCTTAGCGGACCCCGGACGCCCCCCGCCGCACCCCGAATCCGGCCACACGTCAAGGGCGCCCCCTCTCGGAAAGACGCAGGCTCGCGGCACTGCGCACGGCCGCTCCGCCGCCCTCACCTGAGCCGGAGGTTGGCCATGAACTCGGGCATGGAGACGGTGTCCATCAGCACGAAGTCCGCCTTCCCGAACTCCAGGCTCTCCTGCTCCGCCATGGCGCCGGCGCACGGGCTCAGGTGGGCGCGGGCGGACTCAGGTGGGCGCGCTCGGACGGCGCGGGGGGCCGGTCCCCGGGGCGCGCGGCGAGCTCGGGCGGGGCCGGGGCGGGG
>SJYW01044880.1:46384-69572 GCA_006410735.1 Raphicerus campestris | reverse complement strand
GTTTGATCCCAGGGTCGGGAAGATCCCCTGCAGGAGGAAATGGCAACCCGCTCCAGTATTCTTGCCTGGAAAATCCCATGGACAGAGGAGCCTGGCAGGCTATAGTCCATGGGGTTGCAAAGAGTCAGACAGGACTTAGCGACTAAACAAAACAATGACAACTAAGCTTGTCATCAAGTATTACCTTATATTGTTGTTGTTTTTCATCTGTCTATGTATCTTCTCCCTGAGATTGCTGTAGGCTTCTTGAGGATGGGATGGTGTCTTAAATTTTTCCATCTCCCCCTTGGCACCCGCCAAGGAGCTGTTGTACTGCCTTGCACACGTACTTATGAAATGCACAGTGATCCAATGGGATAGAATGAGTTTTAAGTGGTCTCCAATTTATTGGTATATTGATCCTGGAAAATTCTTTTGGAACCCAGACTTCATTTTCTCAGTGAAAGTCTATCATAAATGGTTTCTAAGGCAGCTGCACTGCTTCGGTCCTTTGTTTCTATTAGGACCATCTACAGTAAGTCCCCTACATTCGAACCTTCAAGTTGTAAACTTTCAAAGATCTCCAAGTGTGTTCCATCACTGTCAGGTGTAAGTGAAATTGCAGCTTGCCCTCTGTCTCCTATTGCTGATGATCCTTCAGCTCTACCATCTCCCACCTCTTCTCCCACCTCCATTCAGTAACTCTTCTTGTTCATTCACTCAATGCCAGCCCATGTATGCTGACTGTTCTGATGTACTACTGTACTTTTCAAGGCACTGTACTGCAAAATTTAAAATGTTTTATTTTTTGTCTTTGTTTTTTTGTGTGTATTATTTTTGTGACAGGTATTATAAACCTATTATACTACAGTACTATATAACCAATTGTGTTATTTGGGTCCCTAGGCTAACTTGGTTGAACTTACAAGTTGGACTTACAAACACACTCTCAGAATGGAACATGTTTGTATGTAGGGAACTTACTGTATTTTAAAGCCTCCTAGCAAATCTAGTAGCCCTCAAAGACCTGGCTGGACTCCCAACACTATGGCTGAATGTGAAATGAGTAAACCAGACCTAAAGACCCTGCCTCACGGTCTGCTTCAGTTGCCAACAAACCACCCTGGCCAAGAGAGAGAAGTGGACAGCTTGATCACCTCCCAAAGGAGCGTATCTGCCATCAGAAAGTCACCCCAATCTCGGTCACAGGCAAAGCCTAATGGCAGTCTGAGTACCATAAGTAGCTCCCCATCTTCAGAAGGCGCCTCCCTGGATCTCAGTGTCCTCATTTATGGAGTAGGACCTCTGGGCTAGGTACTTTCCAAGGTAGGATNTCAGAAAGTCACCCCAATCTCGGTCACAGGCAAAGCCTAATGGCAGTCTGAGTACCATAAGTAGCTCCCCATCTTCAGAAGGCGCCTCCCTGGATCTCAGTGTCCTCATTTATGGAGTAGGACCTCTGGGCTAGGTACTTTCCAAGGTAGGACTGGCCTTAGCTTGAGTCATTTTTGTGGGTGAGTCAGTAGCTAAGCAGGTGATTGCAGAAAGTATGATACATTCTTAAAATATTTTCATTGGTACATTTTAACATAAAATAGAATTATTTTTTTAAAAAAAGAGGAAGAAATCCCAAATTCTGTGCAATTGGGAGCAACTAAGGACTCATTAGAAATGATCACTGAAAAATGAGTGGCTATGTGTTCCCTGAACCATGGCATTGTTAGAGCAAAAGTGGTAGGATCTCTGGGAGGACATAGCTATGGTTTTCAAATGGCCAAAGCAAGGGGACTGCTGTATCTATCCATGTCTTATACAGGAACTGAATGTATAAAACATACACACAACATATGCAAAGGGAATTTTAACAATTTAAAGCCCCAAATTAGTATGTAATCAGGCATTGAGACCAGTGAGGCTCTCCTGATGAACCCAAATCTGTCCAGTGGGACTCACTGTCACCTTAAATCAGCCTCAGGATTTCAGTTTGCTTTTGTATGGATGTTTTGGTTGTACGCGTGTATTAGTTGCTCAGTCGTGTCTGACTCTCTTGCTACCCCATGGACTGTAGCTCACCAGACTCCTCTGTCCATGGGATCCTCCAGGCAAGAATCCTGGAGGTTCTCATTTCCTTCTCCCGGGGACCTTCTCAACCCAGAGTCAAACCCAGGTCTTTCACATTGCATGCAGATTTTTTACTGTTCGAGCCCCCAGGGAAGCCATTCAGTTGTGCAGTACCAAGAAAATGCTGATTGACATGGCTGATCAGTAATTTGTTACTGGTACAGTTTAACATCCATCTGTTTGAAAGGCCAGTGTATGCCTATAATCTCATTTATTAGTTTCACATTTATAAGAAGTTCCAGTATACTTAGAAATGGCAGGAGAAACTGAACCCTGCGGTCTGCACTCATACAAGGTAACAGCACTAATAAATTAGCTCATTGTTAATCTCCTTTGTGATAAAAATTTGGATATAAACATCTAGATGTGTAGCTTTGTATTACAGCTTAAAATGTACTAAAAACCAAAATAAAAGTTAACATTGCCNTGCACTCATACAAGGTAACAGAGCTAATAAATTAGCTCATTATTAATCTTTGTGACAAAAATTTGGATATAAACATCTAGATGTGTACCTTTGTATTACAGCTTAAAATGTACTAAAAACCAAAATAAAAGTTAACATTGCCAATCGTTTAGTCATATCCAACTCTTTTTGAGCCCATGGACTATAGCCCACCAGGCTCCTCTGTTCACAGAATTTCCCAGGCAACAACAGTTGAGTGGGTTGTCATTTCCTCCTCCAGGGGATCTTCCCGACCCAGGGATCAAACCTGCATCTCCTGGATTGCAGGCAGATTTTTTTTACTGCTAACTTAATTCTTAACAGCTAACTTCTCTTCATTCCTCCACTTTCTCCAGCAAGGCTTCCATGATCTTCTAGTCAGGTCGACTATCCCTCCCCTGTGACCCCCCCTGAAAGCGTTACCCTCATTACAGGCTGAATGCACCTGAATGAACCTACTATTGTCCATCTCTCTTACTAGAGTGTCAGGACCTTGAGGGCTGGAAGCTGTGCCTGGAAAGTAGCTCTGACCCCTAATAGCACCGTGCTTAGCGTGTGAAGCTTTAATAGACTATTACCTGATGAACGGACAGGGAATGGTCTGAATCTGTGGGTTATGTGAGGTTGGAAATCCACCCTCAGTGGTAGATTTTCTGCATTAAAAATCTGT
Source organism: Raphicerus campestris (assembly GCA_006410735.1). Taxonomy (NCBI): domain Eukaryota; kingdom Metazoa; phylum Chordata; class Mammalia; order Artiodactyla; family Bovidae; genus Raphicerus; species Raphicerus campestris. The sequence goes on along the minus strand of SJYW01044880.1, from coordinate 66,357 downwards.
TCTTTGGGACTTTTCTATTGGTCTGGTGACTAAGAATCCACCTGCCGATGCAGGAGATGAGGGTTTGATCCCAGGTCTGGGAACTGAGATCCCACATGCCAAGGGGCAGCTTAAGCCCAGTGCTGCAATTACTGAACCCTTACCCTGGAGCCTGTGGTCCACAACAATAGAAGTGTGCACCGCAACTAGAGAAAGCCCACGCGCAGCAACAGAGACCCAGGGCAGCCGTAAATAAATTTTCAAAACTTTTAAAATCTGTTCTTTGTGCAGCATTTATCTTTCTCATCTCCTGTCACTGGAAGCAGGTCTTGGGGCTCTGTTCACTTCTCTCCCAGAGCCAGGCCTGGACGCTTCTTGTTCACACTGAACAAAAAGTCGTTGTTCGGCTTTTGCCACCTGCTGCAGAGGATCTGCTCTGGGTTCTCCCGAAAAATCAACTCTGAGTTTTCCACAGCACATATTTGCTCCCCTGGTTCTACTTTCCCGGAATGCTTCTGGGCTGCCCCACCTTCTTCCTCTTCACCAGGTGCGATGTGTCCAGGAAGACTGCTCAGTGTAAGTCCCACAAGACGGAAGCAAGAAGACCAGGAAGAACACAGTCACACAACATATTCAAAGGGCATCTTACAAATTTATTATATTTGCACATGCATCCTAAGTCTCCTCAGTCTGACTCTTTGTGACCCTATGGACCATAGCCCGCCAGGCTCCCCTGTCCAGGGGAGAAGCCCCCTGGCTTCTCCAGGCGAAAATACTGGAGTGGGCTATCATGCCCTCCTCCAGGAGATCTTCCCGACCCAGGGATGGAACCCGCCTCTCATGTCTTCTGCATTGGCAGATGGCGCCACCTGGCAAGCCCCAAGTTTATAGTATAAGCCCCAATTATTCTAAAGCAAAAGTGAAAAGGCAAATTTATGTTGCACAATAACTTCATAATGTACTTGCAACTGTCTGGAAAGGATATGAAGCTTGCTACTGTAGATGTTTGGTTGGCGAAAAAGTTCATTCGCGTTTCCCATAACTACTTCTGGAAAAATCCAAACAGACGTTTTGGCCAACCCAACATTATCTGAAACATATCCCAAGTTACAAACCCTTGGAAATTCCCTAGGGGACCAGTAGTTAGGACTTGGCACTTTCACTTCAGGGTCGGGGGAGGGGGGCAGGTTTGATCCCTGGTTGAGAAACTAAGATCCCATGAGCCTCGAGGCACAGCCAAAAAATTTTAAAAAAATAAAAAGGAGGAACTCCTGAGCTAAGGGAGGTTCTTATCATTGGGAAATGGAGAAGAACTATAGCAAGCCATCACTGTCAGCATCCTATGAGTCACCAGACAAGGGCTGTCCCAAGAGCGCATCCTCTGGAGTGGGCATGGAGCCACATATTTAAGGCCTCAGGAAAGACAAAGTCAACTGGTAAAGGAAGACTCAGCCTGAGACTGCCTCCAGAATTATCTTTGCCTTCAATAACATAGTTTCTGACTGTAAACATTTCACTGGAATGTATCCTTTTTGCTAATTATAGAAGTACTTATCACATGGAGTTGGAGTTGGCTTCCAGGCATGGCACTAAACCCCCTAGGACAGAGGCCGTGCCTTGCTTATCTTCTCTCCAGCCCTCAAGCTCTGCCTGATGCCCTTTCGATATTTATTTATTTATTTATTTATTTATTTATTTTTGACTGCGCTGGGTCTGTGCTGCTGCCTGAAGGCTTTCNACTTTCCTGCTCAGCAGAAACTATTAATAACACAACATTGTGAAGCAACTATACTACAATAAAAATTAACTTAAAAAAAGAAATATCATGAGTGGTTCTCCTAATTCTGACAACCTGAACTCTAAAAAAACTGATGCAGGAGAAATTTTTCAATGATTTAAAAGTAAAATCCACAGGACCTGGGAGACCTCAGAGGCCATGTGATCCAGTATCCCACCCAGTGCTGGAATCCCCTCCACCATATGCGGCAATGCCTGGATCAGTTGACTCATTAGGCCTCTTCTGCACCATGCAGATGTCACCATACAAGAGTAAACTCTCCACCCATTTACTCAACCTCCCCCTTTAATCACCACCCAGACTCACTCCATGCCCTTTATGTCAACCTCTGTCTCATCCTCTGCTTGTGTTACGCTCCCCATGTATGAGCTTGGTTTGCTCTTTGCATCTGCTCTTCTGGTCCAAGAGAGGACCAGGATGTGGTGAACTGTAATCAAGGAGGGTCGCCAAGGTCATAGCCAGTGAAAGAGGAGCCTCCTGTTTTTCTTGAGCTGACCTGCCTTTTAGAGTTTCTATCCAGAGAACCCTATTTTCTCTGATCTCTTTGCATTCCGCCTTCTCAGCGTTAAGGTCGGTGTTGGACTGTGCTGTCTCTCAGCCACGTCACAGTCACTTTCCCCTAGTGTTCCTCGCCTTTGCAAGTCTCTATCTAGCCTTTCTGTATGGAATAGGATGGCCTTTCCAGGTGGTGCTAGTGGTAAAGAACCCACCTGCCGATGCAGGAGACGTAAGATACACAGGTTCCAACCCTGAGTTGGGCAGATCCCCTGGAGGAGGGCACAGCATCCCATTCCAGTATTCTTGTCTGGAGAATCCCATGGACAGAGGAGTGTGGCAGGTTACAGTCCATAGAGTCACAGTCAGACATGACTGAAGTGACTTAGTGCATACGCATACACACACACACACACACACACACACACATACACATATGGAATAGAGTAGAATTATTCCCCACCCTCAAGAGGCAGAGATAGTAGAGAGGTGCCCAAACTGGTGGCATAGAATAGGGGCTGGGGCTCTTCATTTTAGTAAGCAGCCCAAGAGATTCTGCTGCAGGCGGGCAGGGGGCCCAACTTAGAGAAATATTGATGGGAATTTTGGTGTCAGACACATTGGCACTCAATTCCTAGCTCGGCAACTTGCCACCTGTGTGACTTTGAATATCTTAGGTCATCTTGATAAGCCTCAGTTTCCTTATCGTGGCTAAAGAGATGAGAAAACCCATCTCCAAGTGTTAAAACCATGAAATGAGATGATGTCTATAAGATGCTTCATATAATTCAAGGCAGATAGTAGGCACTCAATGAATATGAGCTAGTGTGGCGATTAATGTAGTTGCTTCCTTTATCTTCAGAATAGGGAAATGATTAGCAGGTAATCATTAATTACAAGTTCTTTTTAGCAGACTGAAATTTCTCATAGATGCTGGTGGGTGTTCTGATCACCCCCTGATGTTCCTCTGTGTGAGTTTTGTGATCCCATTGGTAATTTATTACCATACCCATGCAGAGCCACAGGTCTGACACTTAGTAGGGTATCGAAATTTGCCCAGTATTTTGCAGTGAGAGAATGCCATCTGGCCAGGCCTTCTGTGGTACATTCCCATGGCAACACCACATCTGATCTCGCCCTTCCCGCAAATGCTCTCCAGCATCTTAACATCACAACACTGATTCAGTTCCTTCCTGGCCTGACCCTTCCAGTGAAGAGTGTGTGTGTTCAGTCCTGTCCAACTCCTTTGCTACCCTATGGACTGTAGCCCACCAGGCTGCTCTGTCCATGGGGTTTTCCAGACAAAAATACTGGAGGGGGTTGCCATTTCCTCCTCCAGGGAATGTCCCAATGCAGGGATCAAACCTGCATCTCCTGCACTGGCAAGTGAATTCTTTACCCCTGTGCCACCTGAGAAGCCCCCCACTCCACAGTGAAGAGTCCCATCTCGCAAAGCCTTGATGATACTTGCCAGTTTTTACTTACTTCTTTGCATTAAAATATCCAGTTCACGTCATCCTACAATATATTATGTTTTTAAACAGAGAAATGAGAGAGGAAGCTGGTGAAAAGCAAGGAGGAGTTGGAAGGGTAGGTGGGATGTGACTCTGACAACCAGGTAAGAGGGAACTGGATATGACTTAAGTGGCTTAGCATGCACAAGAGGGAACAACTTTTCCTTTCACGGAAGGTTTCAATTTAGCTTCCGTCATTATCAAATGATTAATTCAGAAGAACTGAGCCTACACTATGGATAAGTTACATCCCAAGTTCTCCATCAATGAAGGATACACATAGCAAATGCACAAAGCACACACGGGTAATAACAAGGGTCATGGAGGGACTCTGGTATTCAGGTTTGGAAAGTGGCAGAGCGTGGGGTTAGAAGCAAAGGTTGAGGGGCTGATTCTGAGACTGAGGCATTGATGTGGCCTCAAGCAAGTCACATCAGTCCCCTGAGTCTCAGTTTCCTCTTCTGTAAAGTTCAAGTAATCCATACTAATATCTTACCTTGTGATGTTGTTATGGTAATTAAGCGAGATGAACTACTCCGCACACCTAGCATGGAGGTCTGGGACATAAGGCTCAAAACAGGTAGGCTGATAGTACTTCCTACTCACCAGTCCCTCCACTGAGGCTTTGACACAGCTCATAAGCAAGTGGGAATGTGAAGAGTGTTCACTTCTGGTCCTTTCTGTCTTTAGAATGCTGGTTCTTTGGTGTCCTCTTATCTGTTGCTTTGTGTCAGGCTGGTCACGTCCTTGTAGCTGAGCTGATGTACTAATTTCAGGGAGTTCATGACCTCTCTATCTACAATTTCTCAACCTTCAGTTTTGAAGCTACAGTGACTTGCTGGCTTTCCCCATCCAGGTTTTGTCTCCTGAGTTCCCAACTGCATTTGCATAACCAGGCACGCACGCACTTGCCTTTTAAAAGAGACATTTCTCTCCTAAGGCAAATACAAATATATACACGGAGCATAAGCATCATATCTGTGAAGAGTTTCTCCTCCAACCCTGGCTCTGCTGAAGCTGCTTTAGGAAGGCCTTATAGACTAGTGGTCCCCAACCCTTTCAGTTCCAGGGACCAATTTCATGGAAGACAATTTTCCCACGGACCAGGGATGGGGGGATGGTTTGGGAATGATTCAAGTGCATCACATTTATTGTGCGCTTTATTTCTACTTATGCCTCTGATCTGACAGGAGGTACCGGCCTGTGGCCCAGAAGTTGGGGATCCCTGCTATAGACCCATGAATCCCAAATCTGGCTGCTCATTCAATTCACCTGGGATGCTTTAGAAAAACAGCTTCCATTTCTGGTCTTTTTGAATTGAAATCTTCATGGCTAAGAAATACCTGAAGTTAAGCAGGTTGTATGACCCTAAATGGCCTCCCTGGCCTCCTGCCTGCAGTGCAGGAGATTCAGGTTTGATCCCTGAGTTGGGAAGATCCCCTGGAGAAGGGATTGGCTACCAACTCCAGTATTCTTGCCTAGGAAGTTGCATGGACAGAGGAGCCCGGTGAGCTACAGTCCATGGGGCCACAAAGAGTCAGACATAACTGAAGGGACTTAGCATGACTCAGAACAACAATGATCCTAAACATGATACAAATCATTGAATTGCATACTTTAAATGGATGGATTTTATGATATATGAATTATATCTCAATAAAAATTTGCTTTAACAAAAAAAAACGAATAACTTCTGAGGTAAGCATTGCCTGGTTAATGGATGTCTGTTACATCAAACAGGATGCTGTCTTTCATGTGGGATAGAGCCAAAGAACGCTTGGAGTTTCCCACCTCACACTCCTTCAGGAATGTAACCCATGCCAGCTTCAGACCTTGAGGTCTAAATATATCTAATAATATCTAATAAAGGTCTAATAATGTTTCTTGAGGATTTTGAAAGCCTTCATCTCTTGCAGGTGCAGTCACTAATGACTGATTTTGTTAGGAATGATTGCCCTCCAGCACTTCGTATAAAACCTCTTTGGAATGTGCCCTTCCTACAGCCAGTGCTCTGAGCTACCAGCGTCAGGATAAGCCTTCCACATGCACTTCATCTGCTTACATGGCCTACAGTTCCCTAAGAGGAAGCTCACAATTTATATTCCAGCCAAAGAGAAGGATGAGCGGGTCCACTCTGCCACTGGGAAGAAGAGGAGGAAAAAGAAGGAGGCATATTTTAATTACATGGGTAAACTCTTAAAGCAAGTGAGTTGGAAATCCGTTTTTGGAAGCTTAAATGGCCAAGATGGATATCATGCTAGTGGCCCTGGGTGTGACCTTGACCTCACCTTCTGATACAAGAGTCCTTCACACATTTAGTTCCTGAAAGGTCGGGTGCAAACAGCTGCTATAAACTGGATCTGCAGATGGCTGCTATCTTTTTCTGCTTGCCTTTCTTTCTTTTGGCAGCAACTCCGAACACCTGAGCTCTTGGTGTCTCCTTTTCTTGTGTTTGTTGACAGCCAATCTGTAAATTGATTCTCAAACGTCCCCCGCCCCCCACCCTCCACCGCCGCTTTTCCTGCAGAGACGGGATTTGCCACCTTGTCTGTTCTGTTGCTTTGGTTTTAGGTTTTCATTAAATAATAGGTTTTCATTAAATAGTCCTCTGTACTTAGAAGTTTCTTTTTAAAATTTTTATTTATTTGGCTGTGCCGGGTCTTAGTAGCGGCATGAAGAATCTTTTTTCTTCTTGGTTGTGGCATGCAAACTCTTAGTTGCAGCATGTAGGATCTAGTTCCCTGACCAGGAGTTGAACCCAGGTCACCTGCATTAGGAGCACAGAGTCTTAGCCACTGAACCAGCAGGGTAGTCCCTATCTTTAGAAATTTCTTTAAGTGTGTAGACACTCATTCCTTTTCTCCTGCCCACCCATACAGGCGCCCCTGGCATACAAATTCTAGAAAACAAAGTCAGCAAAGTCTTCTCCTTCAAGAGAACTTATAGGGAAGAGAACAAGGAGATTCTCTGAAAGATGTGTTAAGGCTTGCTTTGGGATATCACTTCTCTTTTAAAAATTGTTTATTTTATATTGGAGTATATTGATCTACGATGTTGTGTTTCAAGTGTACAGCAAAGTGATTTAGTTTTACATATATCTTATTCTTTTTCACATTCTGTTCCCATGTAGGTTACTACAGAATATTGGGGAGAGTCCCCTGTGCTATACAGTAGTTCTCTGTTGATTATCTATTTTATATTTAGCAGAAGCAACAGTGTGTATATCAAGAGAAGGCAACGGCACCCCACTCCAGTGTTCTTGCTTGGAGAATCCCAGGGACGGCAGAGCCTGGTGGGCTGCTGTCTCTGGGGTCACACAGATTCGGACACGACTAAAGTGACTTAGCAGCAGCAGTGCGTATATGGTAATGGGGTTTTGCTTCTTCATGCCCCAATGAAGCAGGGCTGTACAATCATACCTGTGATTGTACCGACGCCCCATGTATTCCAGGAGTATCTTCTGGAAACTATTGTTTATCCTGGAAGGAGGTAAAATGAGATTAAGGAAAGACAGGAGAAGGAGAGAAGGTGTGTAGTCAGAAGAGGGTTCGCGGCCTCAGCACTGTTTACAATGGGGTGGGGTCTGTCCTGTGCACTGTGGGATGTTGAGCAGCACCCCTGGCTTCTACCCACTAAATGCCAGGATCCGCCTCCCTCCTGGTTATGACAACCGAAAGTGCCCACAGATCCTGCCCAGTGTTGCCTGGAAGGCGAAATCACCCCCAACTCTGAGCTCTTTGCAGGAGCTCATGCATTGGGCTGAAAAGGTCTGGGGTGGGAGAACGTGGACTAAGCAGTTTGCTGAGCATTTGTTTTCCCTTGGCTTGTCCTTAACCCTGTGGGTCTGGCAGGCCACTCAGCTTCTTCAGGCCTCCAGAGATTCAGGTCTGTGCCCTTGGGTCGGCCCTTCAGGGTGCTGTGAGGATAAAAGCAGATGTTGGTTGGCTAAACCTACTGAGTACTTGCTCAGGTGCCAGCCAGGCCTGCTGCAGGAGCTCAGCTGAACACGATGAAAGTTCTGTTGGAGAGGCGCTCACTTGCTGCATTTCACAGCCATGACTTTGTGGCTGAGAGGAGGTGCTCCAAGGCCAGATGACCTGGGTTTCTACTTACTGGCTGTCTGACCTGGAGCAAATGACGTTCTCTGCCACGGTTTTCTCATCAGTAGAACAGATAACAGAAGTACCTCCTCTATAGAGTTGTTATGGCTAATTGAGAAAACCTCTTTAAGACCCTTAGAATACTGCCTGACATATAGTAAGTACTCAATAAATGTTATTTTTTTCCTCTCGACCAGAGGTTCTTTAACTTTAGCCCCATGGACCTTTGAGGGGGGTTCTATGTATGGGTTCTAATAGATCTAGGCATTCCCTGAAGTTATATGTAAAATTGGGTGTCTGTCTCTGTGTGGGTGTGTGTTGTGGGGGGCATTGAGGAAATAACTTGTAAATTATGAAAATTAGGAGAAACTTTTAGAATCCCACCTCAAAACTTCTCCTTTCTCAAAAAAGAAACTGAGGCCCCAGTGTGAAACTATGACTTGCATACTTGACCTCTCATGTCCAAACAATTAGGATTAGAGCCCAGGATNACTTTTAGAATCCCACCTCAAAACTTCTCCTTTCTCAAAAAAGAAACTGAGGCCCCAGTGTGAAACTATGACTTGCTTACTTGACCTCTCATGTCCAAACAATTAGGATTAGAGCCCAGGATGGCAGATTCTCAGGGCAGCACGCTTTGGACTGTTCCTGCTGCCTCTGTAACTTCAGACAAGGATGCTGATAACATAGGCAGCCTGTGATACAGGCTCTGAGAACAAACGTGCTCTGGTCCTCAGTTGGCAGGGCTTGGGGGTGGTTGTGTGGAATGCAGATAAGCCAGAGGTGAGAGTTGGGGCAGAGTCTTAGAAGAAGGATGGGATTTGAAAGGTGGCGTTGAGTGTGAGCCTGGGAGGTAGAGGTGACAGGGCCTGGAAAACATCGTGACGCACCTGAGGAGGAGCAAGTATTCCCTGCTAGGCTGGAGAGATTGTTGGCATAAGGAAGTAAAGCTGGAAATTAAGAAGTGTTAAANCCATGGGATTCTCCAGGCAAGAATACTGGAGTGGGTTGCCATGCCCTCCTCCATGGGATCTTCCCAACCCAGTGATCGAACCTGTGTCTCTTACATCTCCTGTATTGGCAAGAGAGTTCTTTACCACTAGTGCCACCTGGGAAGCCCTCTGAGAGGGGAGAAGTAATAAATATCTAATGCACCATCAGACAGTAAAAGTACCATTAAAAAAAACCCAAACAAACCCCACATCAGGCCAGGGGAATGTAGATGATGGCAGGTGCTCTTTCAGATGGGGGTGATCAGGGAAGACTTCTTGGTAGAGGTGACTCTTGAGCAGACACCTGAGCAAAGGGAGGGAGTGAGCCATGGGAACAACAGCAGCAAGGAGTCCAGGCCTGTAGGGAATTTTAAAGAAGTGGGTCCATTTATTTAGCCAGCACATAGATGGAGAGAGAGAAATGGAGCATGAATCCTGCCCTCCCAATGGCAATGTGCATGCTGACTTTGGAGCAAAGCCCAGTCAGGTTGCGTAGGGTGAGCTGGGCATGTTTGAGGAACGTCAAAGAGGCCCCCCCCCACCTTTTTATATCATACTGTGATAAATACTTTTTTAAAAATTGTGATAAAATATAATAAGCTTGGCCACTTTATTTTTAAGCATACTATTATCATGGCATTAAGTGCATTCTCGCTGTGTGTAACCATCAGCACAATTCCTCTCCAGCACGTTTTTCATCTTCCCGAATGGAAACTGTACCCATTCAAGAGGAACTCCCCACTCCTTCCTCCCTCCAGCCCCTGGTAACCACCATTCTACTTTCTTTGTGATGAGGGTTTTCAGTGCATCATCTCACTTAATCCCCAAAGTAACTGGAGACCATGGGTTTTGCTGTCACGCCCATTCTGCAGATGGGGACACGTGGCGGGAACTAAGATCACACAGCTACCAAGAACACGAAACAGACCTGAGAGCACATTTTCCCTGGCTCAGCTCCCTACCTGGTGGGGGTAAAAGATGCCATTCTGCCATCCCTCTGAGGGCCTGGAGGTGGGTTGGGAGGGTTTACTGAGGGTTACAGGCAATGTGAGAAGCTGTTCTTGCTGGGGCAGGAGGGAGTTTTCACACCTTGGTCCTGCTTGTCTGGGAGGAAGGGGCTGTTGCCCAGAGCTATGGGTTGAAGGTTGGAGGGGATCAACATCTATCTGCTACACTCCTTTCCCACCTTGGTCTTCAGGGGTACCTTATAAGAGATGCTCAGCTGCCCTGAGTGGATGAGCATCTTAGGTGCTTGACATCCAGTCTGCCAAGCAGTGCTACCCCCACCCATTATCACTAGGACATAACACAAGACGAGGTGCTGGAAAAAGGGATCACCGGTTTTTTTTTTGTTTGTTTGTTTGTTTTTTGAGCATCAAATGACACATACTGCTCTGTAGCTGGCATCAGAAGGAAGAAAACAAAACAAAGAGAAAGGATAGCAAGGTGGGACAGGCTCACAACCAAGACCTGAGGACATGTATTTTTGAAGATGAGGTGCCTACAACGTTGGGACAAAGGGGCTCTGGGTGTTGCAGCCATCACTGCGGCTATGGCAACCGGCCTGGTTTCAATACCCCGGTCACCAGAAGAGCTGCCAGTTTCCTGGATTGGATGGTCTGGGCTTTGGTGCCAAGGAGTCGTGAATTCCACTCTGGTTTTACTGCTTGGGAGCCTGAAGAGCTTGGGTAAGTTGCCTTATCTCTCTGAGTCTATTTGCTCCCTTGCAAACATAATCATCCCATCTATTCAGGGTTGGTGGGAAGACCCAATGAGATAAGGCATGTAGGATGTCTAATCAGTGCCTAGTACATGCTGCTGTTTAGTCACTAAGTCATGTTCAACTCTTTGACGACCCCATGGATTGTAGCCTGACAGGCTCCTCTGTCCATGGGATTTCCCAGGCAAGAATACTGGAATGAGTTGCCATTGCCTTCTCCAAGGGATCTTCCTGATCCAGGGATTGAACCCATGTCTCCTGCATTGGCAGGCAGATTCTTCACCACTGAGCCACCTCGGAAACCCGCCTGATACATAGTTGGTGCTCAATAAATGTTCACTCCTTGCCTGGGTGGAGTACAAGCTTGCGGCCACGGGCCAGGAACCAAGCCTTACTACGGTCAGCATCACTGCCCACCTGCTGGCTTCTCTTTAATCATCTGGTTCAGTCCTCCATTTGAGAACCCTTCCTATACAATTTGATGCTCAGACTGAGTGGGGAAAGGGCTATATTTAGGAGTATTTGAATTGTGGGGAGCAGTCTGACAACACTCCCTCTTGTATTTATTGGGAGGACCCTGCCCTTGTGTGCATAGATATTGGAAGGCAGGACTCTGCCTGAATCTCACCTCCTGCAGTGCAAGCCAACAGGGTGAGGTCTCACCCAGGACTTTGATTCTGGAATAAAAATAAAGTTGAAGGGAAGGTCATGATCATTTCAGGGCGGTGGCACCCAGCCCTTGGAACTCCCTGTGGTGCCTGCTGACTTGCTAATCCTGGCCTTCAGTCTCCAGCTGATGCTATGGCCACCCCAGATCCTTTCAATAAGACCCCTTTCCACGTGAGACAAGCAACCAGTTTCTATTGCTTGCAAGTAAGGACCCTGAGTACACACAAGGTCTCCTCAGGTTAATCTGGAGAGACTTCAAGGGGCACTGAGGTGGCAGGAGTGGCTAGAATGAAGGGACACAGCTGGCTAGGAAAGGCACTGGTTCCACCTTAGCGCCACCCTCTTCTCCCCTCAGCTGGGTGGTGGATGGGTAACTGGAGCATTTGCACTGTCAGCTCCAGGCAGCAGTTGAGTTTTTTTTTTTTTTTTTGGTTGTTTTTGTTTGTGTTGGTAAGTATTTTCCTTTTATAACCCCCTTCACACAAGCTTAATGCTTTTTTCCTTTTACTTTTCTGGCTGCACCACATAGCCAGTGGGATCTTACTTCCCCGACCAGGGATGGAACTTGCACCCCCCCCACCCCGCCCCTGGCATTGAAAGCATAGAGTCTTAACCACTGGACCATCAGGGAAGACCCAAAGCTTTCTTTAAATATCTCTCCTATAGAATCACAAGTGTCTAAACCACCCAAGACAAAAACAGCACTCCATTTTTCTCAAGAGCATCCCCAAGACATGGGGATACTGATTGTCCCCAGTCACCCATTCTGATGTTCGCTGCTTTGCTGCTGGTCTGTTTTCCGTACACGGAATGCAGGTTTTCCATAAAAGCCTTTTGGAGGGTAATAAAATCATCACTCAACCCTCTGGCCCCAGAGTGCCAATGGTGGGCAACCTGAGCTCTCACATGGCCAGGCCCTTAATAGGGTGTGAGGTGTGAGTGTATTTACACACAGCAGGGAACAGGGTGGGCCAGGAGAGCAGGCCTGGAGATCCACCCACCCCTCTCTTATGACTGTTGCAACCAACGGTCTTATGAATTTTCCAGAGAGGCTAAAAATCTAGAGGTATCTATACAGTTCCTGATTTTTTTAAATGTTGGCAGCTAACTTGGTCTTTTTAAAACTCTAAGCCAAAACAATATTGCTGTGGGCAGGACATAATCTAGGGGTTACAAGATCGAAGTGCCTGCATTAAGTGCCCGGGGCCTAGTCTGTATCCTTCGCCACTTGTCAACAGTATGGCCCTTAGACTGGTCAACTGGGCCCCAGGCTTTAGCTGGCCCTGCTCGGGTCCTGCTGAGTTCGAGGGCTAAGGAAAGACCACAGCCCGTCTAGACCATGCTGCCGGGACTCTGGACTCCGGAAATCCCTGCTCACACTATGCACAGCCTGCTTCCAGGGCCTTTGTGGACATCTGTCCTTCCAAGGCAGCCTGTTGTGGGCATCTTCAGGCCTGAGGGATGGCCCACTGCAGGGTGGGGGCAGTGTATGCACTGTGGGTCCCCCTTTAGTACTGGATGGAGTAGGGTTTGAATGGAAAGGACCCCCAACCCCTGTGATGTATTCCTACCCTTGTCCCTGGCAGGCGGTTGGTAGGGACGGGGCTGCCTGTCACCACCCAGTGTGGCTCATAAGAGCTACTACTGATTCACCACTGACCATGGGCTGAACATGGTCTGCATCTAGACATTTAACTCAGGATGCTTATAAGTCCTGCTCCCTTTGGCAGAGAAAGAAACCAAGGTACCCGCTAGGTGTACAAGCTAGTGAGTGGTAGTGTGGATGTGCTTGGCTGTTCAGTCGTGTCCGATTCTTTGAGACCCCGTGGACTGTATGAAGCCTGCCAGGCTCCTCTTTTCATGGGGATTCTCCAGGCAAGAATGCTGGAGTGGGTTGCCAAGCCCTCCTCCAGGAGATCTTCCCGATCGAGGGATCGAACCCACGTCTCCCTCATTGCAGGCGGATTTTATTTTTTAACCGTCTGAGCCACCAGGGCAGCCCAGTGAGCCTCAGAGCCAGGATGTAAACCAGCCAGCGAGCAGCGGAGTAGACCCGCTCCGGGACCAGCCACGCTGCGGGGCCGCGGGGCGCTTCCCAACCCCAGGGGACCGCCAGTTCCTCGGCGCCCCCTCCCCGCCCCGCCCGGCCCCAGCGGGGGTGCGGGGACCGCCCGTCGGGTCGCTGAGCGACGGCCCCGCAGCTGCCCGGGGCCTCTCGCGGCTCCAACCCCCGGCCGGCCCGGGGGCCTGGCGGTGACGGCGGCGCCTGGCAGCGGGGGATTTGGATGCTCGGCCCGCTGCTCCCCCGCCCGCGCCGCCGCCGGGGGCTTGGCCGCCTGGACTTATCTCCGCGCCTTCCCGGCATGCCCCGCTCGCCGGCGGCCTCCAGTCCCGCGCCCGGACTCGGCCATCGCGGGGGCCCGGTCGCGGGAGCGCCCCCGCGTGCGTCCCGGAGCCGCAGCCGCAGGTGGGTGAGCCCGGCGCGCCGCGGAGCTGGGGCCCGGGGCTCCCAGCCCACCGCACCTTCGGAGCGGGGTGCGCGGGGGCGAGGGGTCGGGGGAGAGGGTGCGACGGGGGAGGGGAGCCCGGCGCCTGCGAGCGGGCAAAGTAGGAGCCGTGCGCCCCGGGGCCATCCGGCCCCGCGTGGCGCGCGCCGGGGCCCGTGGGCTTCCCTCCCGACGTCCTGGGTGTGGAGTGGGTGTTCTGGGTCGGGGGTGGGGCGCGCCGCGCAGAGGGAAGGAGATGGGGTTTTGTTTTCTCCTTGTAGATGTAGAACCCGTTAGAGGGAAACAGAATAACTCATCCTGAAACACACAGAAAATAACACAAAGAAAAAGGGAAACACACGAAGAAACACTCACGCAGACCGCGGAGAGAGACCGCAACGACTCGAGAGAAAAGCTCACGCAAGCAGAGAAACACACCCGAAACTTCGTTCGCACTGGAAGAGGGGAAACAAAGCGGGTGGTCTTGGAGACCCAGAGCGGGGGGAGGGGGGAGGAAGGGAAGGGAAACGCCGAGAAAGCTTGAGACGGGGGAGGAGGGAAAAGAGCCCGGGAGTGGAGCGGAAATCTGAGCGAGGGAAAGTGAAGAGAGTGAGAAATGAGAGGGGAAGGGAAGGAAAAGGGCTGAAGGAGGGGGCCCTTTAGGAGGGACGGTACAGAGAAACACATCCACGGTCACCGAGCAGGACACCCCCACGCTGCTCCAAACACAATCAGAGACGAAAAAGGTAGAGCTCAGTCTTCTCACCCTCGTGGGCAAGTGCACAGCCAGGTGGGACAGCAGCTCTGTGAGTCCTCTGAGTCGGCTTCATTGGCACTTTGAGCCAACCAACTCCACCCAGAAAACTCCTATTCAACCTTCAAAACCCAGCTCAAGCATCACCAGCTCTGGGAGAAAAGCTTTCCCAGAAAGTATCTTGCAAACACTGGTACTCTCTTTTCATGTACTTCTGTATGTGGCACACGCACACGAAGTTGAAATGGTTTGTCTGCCTGTCCACCTCTCTCCCCAGGCTCCTCCCACCCCAGGTTTTGGGACCCATGTCTTATTTATCTCCAGTCTCCAGAATCCAGTCCTCTGCTTGGTGCATACTAAGTGGTTAATAAATATTTATTGAATGATGATCAGGAGCATTTGGACCTCTAAGACATGGAACATAGGATTAAATTCAAATAGAGGAGATGTACTGTCCTGGAGTTAGAATTCTATGTCAAACCACCCTTTTTCACAGGTGGAGAAATTAAAGCCCAGAAAGGGAAGACTGACTCAGAAGGACTCAAATGGGAGGCCTGCAATGAAATAACTTTGTGAATACATACTTCTCTGAGATGCCATTGCTTCTCCAGCCTGTGAGGTTAGAATAGGTGTGAAATAACCTCCTAAATGAAAGCAGGCAATAAACAGATGACAAACAGTTTAATACCAGTTATAAGTTTCCAATGGGACTTCCTTGGTGGCTCAGTGATAAAGAATCCACTTGCCAGTGCAGGAGACATGGGTTCGATTCCTGGGTCAGGAAGAACCCCTGGAGAAGGAAATGGCAAACTCACTCCAGTATTCTTGCCTGGGAAATCCTATGGACAGAGGAGCCTGGGGCTCCTCTGCAGGCTACACTCCATGAGGCTGCAAAGAGTCAGACACAACTTAGTGACTAAACAACAGCAACGTTTCCAACACTGAACTCAAGATCAAAACTCCCCAGAATGTTTAGAATCCTCTTTTCTCCTTAGAAAGGACAAGGCAGGTGATAATCCATCTTAGTTTGAGTGGGTGACTTTCTGCTTCTTGACTACATAGACTTGGACAAATTACTTAACCTCTCTGGGCCTCAGTTTTCTCAACTGTAAAATGGGGATACTAACACCTTCCTCTAGTCAAGGCTATGGTTTTTCCTGTGGTCATGTATGGATGTGAGAGTTGGACTGTGAAGAAGGCTGAGCGCCAAAAAATTGATGCTTTCGAACTGTGGTGTTGGAGAAGACTCTTGAGAGTCCCTTGGACTGCAGGGAGATCCAACCAGTCCATTCTGAAGGAGATCAGCCCTGGCATTTCTTTGGAAGGAATGATGCTAAAGCTGAAACTCCAGTACTTTGGCCACCTCATGCGAAGACTGGATGTGACGCAAGTCCCGGAGT
This sequence comes from Raphicerus campestris, assembly GCA_006410735.1. NCBI lineage: Eukaryota > Metazoa > Chordata > Mammalia > Artiodactyla > Bovidae > Raphicerus > Raphicerus campestris. The sequence continues at coordinate 50,450 of SJYW01044880.1, read as the reverse complement.
GAACTCCGGGAGTTGGTGATGGACAGGGAGGCCTGGCGTGCTGCGATTCATGGGGTCGCAGAGTCGGACACGACTGAGCGAATGAACTGAACTGAACACCTTCCTCATTAGGATCGTTAGAAGAGTAAACACATACCACCAAGTGCCTGGCCCAGAGAGACTCTCAGTGAATACAATCCCGCCCTTCTTAGGAGGGTGTTCTTTCAGGTGCCTGGTGTAGATACGGAAACAGCAGTGCTAGTGACAGTGTTTCCTTTTGTCCTGGGTTGAAAAGGCCATCCTGCTCCAACTGGGGGGGTAAAGGCTTTTATTTGGTTGGCCAAGAAGTTCGTTCAAGTTTTCCTATAATATCTTCTGCAAAAACTGGAATGAACTTTTTGGCCAACCCAGTAGGAAAGGAAGAGATAACATTTGGGGCATGACCTAAAATGCGTCTTGCTTCTGTTCAGGCNTGGATACGGAAACAGCAGTGCTAGTGACAGTGTTTCCTTTTGTCCTGGGTTGAAAAGGCCATCCTGCTCCAACTAGGGGGGCAAAGGCTTTTATTTGGTTGGCCAAGAAGTTTGTTCAAGTTTTCCTATAGTATCTTCTGCAAAAACTGGAATGAACTTTTTGGCCAACCCAGTAGGAAAGGAAGAATAACATTTGGGGCATGACCTAAAATGCGTCTGGCTTCTGTTCAGGCCCTCAGGCGTCTGCAGGTGCAGCCTTCTGCTCCACCTTCCAGCAGGTAAGACCCCACTCATTTGCTGCTGCTTCACCACGCTGCTCAACCCTTGTGTCTTTCCAGCTTCAGCCCATGAGGGGGGCTGACCAGGACTGAGGGAGCCAGCTGGAAGCATGGAGACCGTGGTGATTGTTGCCATAGGTGTGCTGGCCACCATCTTCCTGGCCTCCTTTGCAGCCTTGGTGGTGGTTTGCAGGCAGCGCTACTGTCGGCCTCGAGACCTCCTGCAGTGCTATGATTCCAAGTGAGTGGCCCAGGGAGGGAAAGGACGAGAGAGGGACTGTGCCCTGATGCCCCAACAAAAGAAAAAAGAAGTTTGGTGTTGGGCAACCGTCACTCAGCTTTTATATCGAAAATGGTACCCTAAGGCTGTCATTCCCAGTAAAGATCTCAGAGCTTAAGAATGTTCCGTAAGCTCCCTGGCATCCTGAACCGCCTTGGACTCTGTGAATGTGCTCACCTAGCACCCGTCTATCCCACTCTGGCCACTTAACATTTGAGCAGGCCAAACCATGGACAGAGGAGCCTNAAGGCAACTAAGGATCTCAGCTGGGATCTTAGTTCCCTGACCAGGGATCAAACCCATGTCCCTGCATTACAAGGCAGATTCTTGTACCATGGACCATGAGGGACATCCCTTGGCTGGAGGTTTTTCATAGATCCTTATGTTAGAGTTGTAGCTGATGAGGTGATGCTAGAGAAAGAGTATGGGGTGAAAAGAGAAGAGGGCCATAGGTCACTCTAACATTAATATGATCTTGGGCCAGTCTAAGGCCATTGTAGAGTTATTTTGATAGTTACATAAAATACCATATGCCCAGTGTCTAGCACTTAGTAGGCACTTGATAAATGCTGGATACATTTCCCTTCTCTCTGTTAACCACTCTGCTACCTTTATTTTATTTTGATGTATTTTCTGGCTCCATGTATTGCCACCGGAGACTTAAACCCAATTCTTCCAACTTGAGATGGCTCCAGGGTACCTGTTGTCTATACTAGGCAAGCGCTGTTCTCCAACGCTCAGCCCGGGAGAGCCTCCCTTTTTGAGAGCTGTCTGAACAGGAACTAAGAGTACTCTGGGCCTTTGTTTGGTTGACCAATGACCAAGACTTGGAGAGCCAGTGTTCTTAGCATTCACAGTGACACCTACCTTAGAATTATCTACCTTAGATAATCATACCCCTATCATTTCTAGAACATTTTGTGTGCGTTTTTTTCCCCCCAGAGAATTTTCACAGTGATTAGCTCTGTGGTTCATCACAGGAATTTTCATTATGAAATGCGTTTGCATAGTTTATTTACCTTGAATTCTTCTCCCAGCACTGAAACCACAGCATTTTGAGCAAATACACCTAAGGATGACTTAGGAATTCACTCCTCTCATGCTTAACCTCGCTCTCTGTTGTTTTCCCATTTTATTTTCAAATTGTGAGTTTTATCTTCCTGGTCATATTCTTCCCCATGTTTCAGCAGTTCTCAAAATTACAATCCTACTCTTTTTTTCCTTTCTTTTTGGCACCTTGCCCTCTTCATCTCCTTTCACTGACACCAAATCTTCTGGCCCCCCAAACCCACTGATCTGGCATATTCACGTTTTAGACTCCTCTTCACCTCATTTCTCTCTGACGCAGATGCTGTTTATTCTGCACTGAAGCATCATTTGAGCTTTAACTAGAGATTTGTTATGCAAGGCAGCCTCGGCCAGGTTCTTCCTTTGCCCCTGGCATCTTTAAAGATTCTCTCTACTTCTCAAGTCTCAAATCACTCCCTTCTCCCCGCCTCCCTTCTGCATAAATTTCCCTGATTTTCCTTCCTCTGTCTTCTGCTCTCTGTGTCCATCCTCTCACTAAACATGTCGGAGCCCCTACGATGAATCAGACTCTGCTGGGCTCTGGGGATTCAGACACCCGTGACCTGGTCCATGACCTTGAAGTGCCCTCAGTCTGCCACAGTGGGTCACAAATCCAATAGCTCATCAGAATCATTTAATTTAAAAGAAGGCCGAAGTCCTAGACCTAGAGATTCCTATTTAATTGGTCTAGAGTGGAACCTAGGAATTGGCATCCCACTCCAGTACTCTTGCCTGGAAACTCCCATGGACGGAGGAGCCTGGTAGGCTGCAGTCCATGGGGTCGCTGAGTCAGACACGACTGAGCGACTTTACTTTCACTTTTCACTTTCATGCATTGGAGAAGGAAATGGCAACCCTCTCCAGTGTTCTTGCTTGGAGAATCCCAGGGATGGCGGAGCCCAATGGGCTGCTGTCTGTGGGGTCGCACAGAGTAGGACACGACTGAAGCGACTTAGCAGCAGCAGCAGCTAAAAGAGATTCTAATGTGCAGCCAGGGATGAGAAGCACTCACTGGCCTAATAGATAAGATAGGTGGGTAAACAAATGATTATAATACAATGTGAGGGCAGAAGGAAGCAAGATGGGGCTAGAGGAGAATAAAGAGAAGCTTCTCATTCACCTCGGGGCCCTAACTCAGAGCCCCCTCCCAGGCTAGAGATCCTTTTCACAGAGCCTCGTCAGGATTGTTAGGATGGGAGAAACAGCTTCTCTGAAAGCAGGGTTACCTTCACTGAAGAGCAATTAGGAGCCGGAGCTTGGCCTTGGGCGTCAGGCCAACCTGCAACCAAATCTTAGTTTTGTCGCTTGTTAGCTGTGTGGCCTTAGGCAAATTGCTTACCTGCTATTAAGTCTCGATGCCCTCAAGAGGGTAGGTCCATAAAGTGCGCGTGTGGATTTGTATTTATTTTTTGCCTGCGCTGGATCTCTGTTGCTGCGCTCGGGCTTTCTCTAGTTGTGGCGAGCAGGGGCTACTCTCTGGTTATGGTGTGTGGGCTCCTCATTATGGGGGCTCCTCTTGCTTCTCTGGCATATGCTCCAGAGCACAGGCTCAGTAGCTGTGGGGCACAGGCTTAGTGGCTTCACAGCATATGGACTCTTCCGGGACCAGGGATCGAACCTGTGTCCCCTGCATTGGCAGGTGGATTCTTAACCACTGCACCACCGGGGACGTACCTATGTGTGTGTGTGGAGTGAGGGGTCTGATGTCTATGGTGTGTCCTAGCCACTGCCCTACACCCAGTCCGTGTTCAAAAAATCGTGACTACAACCTCTTTGAAGTACCATATATGCACTAAAGATGCTCAGTTTTTCTTCCTTTAGCAGCAAATACCCAAATGACCACCTGTGTTTGCCCTATTGATCTATCCCTGCTTGAGGGTGACCCTCTTCACTTGGTCTAGCTTCTTGCAGTTTTCAAAAGGGCTAACAGCTGAACCTCACTCCGCCATGGCACCCACTTCTCCAGATTCTTTCTTTCAAATGTTTGC
>SJYW01044880.1:12962-27780 GCA_006410735.1 Raphicerus campestris | reverse complement strand
TCTCCTGCATTGGCAGGCGAGTTCTTTGCCACTCAGCCACCAGGGAAGAGATGTGTATAAGAGACAGGTGTTGTACATTAGCTTCCCACTAGCTGTCTGTTTTGCACACTAGAGTGTATACACGTCAATACTACCTTTTCCATTCATCCCTCGCTCTCCTTCCTCTACTGTGTCCATGAGCCCATTCTCTACATCTGTGTCTTCATTCCTTCCCTGCAAAGAGGTTCATCACTACTGTTTTTCTAGATTCTGTATATATGCATTAATATGTGATATTTGTTTTTCTTTTTCTGATTTACTTCGCTTTGTATAAAAGGCTCCAGGTTCATCCACCTCACTACCACTGATTCAAATCCATTCCTTTTTTATGGTTGAGTAATATTCCATTGTATATAAGTACCACAACTTCTTTATGCATTCATCTCTTGATGGACATCTAGGTTGCTTCCATGTCTTGTTGTAAACAGTGCTGCAGTGAACATCCAGGCACATGTGTCTTTTTAGAATTATGGTTTACTCAGGGTATATGCCAGTAATGGAATTGCTAGGTAATATAATAGATTTATTCCTGTTTTTTTTAAAAGGAATTTCCATACTGTTGTCCATAATGGCTGCATGAGTTTACATTTCTATCAACAGTGCAGGAGGATGTGTCTCCACATCCTCTCTAGTATTTACTATTTATCGATTTTTTGATGATAGTTTGCTGACTGGTATGAGGTAATACCTATTGTAGTTTTGATTTGTATTTCTTTAATAATGAGTGATGCTGAGAATCTTTTCCTGTGTTTATTGGCCATCTGTGTGTTTCCTTTGGAGAAATGTCTGTTTAGGTCTTCTGCCCACTTTATGATTGGGCTGTTTCTTTTTCTGATATTGAGCTGTATGAGCTGCTTATGTATTTTGGAGACTAATCCTTTGTCAGTTTCTTCATTTGCAATTATTTTCTCCCATTCTGAGAACTGTCTTTTAATCTTTTTTATTGTTTCCTTTGCTGTGCAAAAGCTTTTAAGTTTAATTAGGTCCCATTTGTTTTTTTATTTATTTTTATTTCCATTACTCTAGAAGGTGGGTCAAAGAGGATCTTGCTGTGATTTATGTCAAATAGTGTTCTGTCTGTTTTCCTCTAAGAGTTTTATTGTTTCTGGCCTTAACATTTAAGTCTTTAATCCATTTTGCATTTATTTTTGTGTATGGTGTTAGGAAGTGTCCTAGTTTCATTCTTTTACATGTAGCTGTCCAGTTTTCCTGGGCTTCCCCAATGGCTCAGCAGTAAAAAATCCTCCTGCAATGCAGGAGACACCGGAGATGCTGGTTTGACCCCTGGGTCAGGAAGGTCCCCTGGAGGAGGAAATGGCAACCCACTCCAGTATTCTTGCCTGGGAAATACTGGATTCCACTCCTTGGTCCAAAATCCCTTGGACAGAGGAGCCTGTCAGGCTACAGTCCATGGGGTCGCAAAGAGTCAGACATGACTGAGCAACTAAGCCCTGACTGTCCAGTTGCCCCAGAACCACTTATTGAAGAGGCTGTCTTTTCTCCGTTGTATATTTTTGCCTCCTTTGTCAAAGATACGGTGCTCATAGGTGCCTGGGTATATCGTCTTTCAACTTTGGAATCAGTGAAATATATAAATGCGACATTTTAGCGTAGAATAAGGATGTCAGATCTGGTGAGGGTCTCAGCTATGACCTACTTAGACCTGTGCGTTGACTGAAGGACAGCATCTGCTCAAGGTGAGGCGGTAAGTTGGCAACTGTGGCAGAGATTGCAAGCTGGCTTCTCTTAATATCTGCTCTCCTCCTCTTCCTTAGTAATGGAGCTCTTGGTTTTCAGCTGGGTTCAGAGCTTCTCAGAAAAAGACATTTTCTAGCTTTTCTTGGAGAAAGTGTGGCCATTTGACTATGTTCTGGTCAATGAGATGTTGATGGAAACATCACAGGGTACTTTCTAGAAGCCTCCTTTAAAGGAGAAAAGGCAGGTCCTTCTCCCTTGCTTTCATCTTGCTACTGGGAAGGCAGATCTGATAACTGGAGCTCCAGCTGCCATCTTGGAAGCCAGAGGACAAGTCACACCATAGGAATGACAAAGTCTTCACACAGCTCTCAATTGTCTACCTCTGGATTTATTTCACATGAAACAGAAATAGACTTCTGTCTCGTTGAAGTCACTGTTGTTTGGGTTTCTTGTTACTGCAGTCTAACCTAATCTTAATGGACACCATTAAATATGGGTCCAAGAGAACACTTGGGAACTGGACTGTCTTTTCCATCTCTGCAGATACAGGTGAGAGAAACTGGGCTTTCACAACAAAGCATCTTGAAGCCCTGAAATGCCTTCTTGTGCCTCATGGGTGAAAACAGGGGTGCCACTGGAAAGTGGGTGTGGCTGGAGCATGTTTCTCAGGGATGGCTGCTCTGGGATCCGTCACGGGGACAGATTCATGGGTGGAACCATCCAAGGGCTCCAAACGCGGGTCTCTGAGTCAGGTTTGCCCCCCTGAGTTCTAAGCTGGTGGAGTAAACCCAGAAGGATAAGTGAGATTAATTGATAGCCTCTTCTGTTACTCCTCTAGCTGCTGCTGGTGTGTTTTGAANGTGGAACCATCCAGGGGCTCCAAACTCGGGTCTCTGTGTGAGGTTTGCCCCCCTGAGTTCTAAGCTGGTGGAGAAAACCCAGAAGGATAAGTGAGATTAATTGATAGCCTCTTCTGTTATTCCTCTAGCTGCTGCTGGCGTGTTTTGAAATTACAGGCTTTTTTTTTCCTTAAAAATTTGTTCCTCTCTTTGATTTTCCCCCTTTTATGAATTAATTTTTTCATCGTGAATTATTTCAAGGATCAGACAAGAATAGAAAAGAGAATAATGACTACCTATTTACCCACCATTAAGCTTGATCAAATCTTAACATTATGTCATATTTGCATCAGATCTCATTTAAAGAAATAAAACATTACTGATATAACTGAAGCTCTCTGTACTTTCCACTCCCATTCCTATTCTTCTCCCTCCTCCTCAGAGCTAACTATTACTCTGAATCCAGTGTTTATCATTCCAATGTATGATTTTACACGTACATTGCGTATTTATGCATGCATTAATACAATATAGCATTATTCAGTAGGGTTTTAAGTTTTAGATAAAATTGTAGCATCTTCCACTTATCATAGTGTATTCCATTGACTAATTATACCACAATGTATTGCTCCATTTTCCTCTTGATGAATAATTAGGTTGTTTCCTTTGTTTTTTCTTTTTTTTAATAACCCAGACAGTGCTGTGATGAACTCCTATACTTATCTCCTGGGCACATCTGAGAGAATTTCTTTAGGGCAAGTATTATTTACCATGGGTGGTAGGTCAAATCCCCCTGTTTTAGTATGGGGTTGTAAATTAAGAATAATTTTTAGTTTTTATTTTTTTTATTTTAAGAAATTAACAATATATATAACATATACTGTTACTATTTTAACCATTCTTAAAAATTTTTTTTAAAAGTCATTCTAAAGTTTAGTGGCCTTGAGTACCTTCACACTGGTGTATAACCATCATCATCATTCATCTCCAGAACTTTTCCATCTTCTTAAATCAAAGCTCTCTGTCCATTAAACAATAACTTCGTATGCCCTTCTCCACCCATCCACTTTTTGCTTCTATGAATCTGACTACTCTAGGGACCTCATATGTGTGGAGTCACATGCTATTTGTCCTTTGGTGATTGGCTTACTTCACTGAGAGCTTCCCTGGTGGCTGAGACAGTAAAGAATCTGCCCTCAATGCAGGAGACTTGAGTTTGACCCCTGGGTTGGGAAGATTCCCTGGAGAAGGGAATGACAATCCACTCCAGTATTCTTGCCTGGGAAATCCCATGGATGGAGGAGCCTGGTGGGTTACCATTACTGTCCATGAAATTGCAAAAAGTCAGATGGGACTGAGTGACTAACACTTTCACTTCTCTTTCATGATGACCTCAAGGTTCACCATGTTGTAGCATGTATCAGGATTTCCTTCCTTTTAAGGCTGAAGGACATTTCATTGTGTGTGTCTACCACATTTTGTTTATCCATTCACCCTTTGATGAATGATTTCTACATTTTTAATGGTTAAAGAAATAAGAATATTTTGTGACACATGAAAATGATATAAAATTCACATTTCAGTAGCCACAAAAAACAAAGTTTATTGAAACACTGGTAGGGGCATACAATTAAGCATTCTCTGCGTCTGCTTTTATGCTGCAATTGCAGAGTTGAGTGGTTGTATACGTTCATAGAGACCGTCTAGTCTGAAATGCCTAAAATGCTTACCCTCTGGCCCTTTGTCTCTGTGGTGTGGAATGACCTAGAGGTGGAGGAGTTGACTGCTAAGATATGTGCCTCTGTCTTCAGCCCTTCGATGTGAAATTGCTCTCCAAGGTGAGAGAAACAAGGAGTGCTCAAATTTCCTGTAAACTTTTCTATTTTAATAGCCAGACTCTTTCTTTAAATGAAGACACTTTTTGAAAAGGCCCCTCAAAAGACATCACGTAGTCAGTGATGTTGCTGCATAACAAACAACTGTGAAATTTCAGTGAGTTACAGTAAGCATTCTTTCCGGGTTTTTGGGCTGTGTGTTAGCGAGGGTTTGGTTGATCTGCACTGGGCTGGCCTTGGCTTGGCTCCAAGCACTGGGGTGGGTCCTGGTCTTCTTCACATGCCTCTTGTCCACCTTGGACTTGTGGCTGACTGAGGCACTTTTTTTTTCCCATTTAAAAAGGCAGGAATTCTAGAGGGTAGGACCAAGATTTGGCATTATGTACTAAGTCACTTAAGTCGTGTCCTACTCTTTGCAACCCCATGGACCATAGCCCTCTAGAGTCCTCTGTCCTTGGGATTCTCCAGGCAAAAATGCTGGAATGGCTAGCCATCCCCTTCTCCAGAAGATCTTCCCAACCCAGGAATTGAACCCAGGTCTTCTGCATTGCAGGCAGATTCTTTACCATCTGAGCCACCAGGGAAGCCCAACAGGCATGGAAGAGGGTGTTATTTTAACCCCACATTATGAATGAGGAAACTGGAGTTGAGGGTTAACTAACTTGCCCAAGGTTCCAAGGTAGTTAAGTGCTGGAACTTGGGTTTAAGCTTCAAACCCAGGCCATCTAACTCCAGAACTGTTGTCTTAATCTTTCCACCATGCTACCCAATTAAACTTTTAAAGAATCTTTACATTGTGATCATTTCATCAGAAATTTCTCTTTCTCATGGCTCGTGGAGGAGGAATCTCTGACATCGTTACATTAGGGCCACATCTGAGTCTGCATTCTTTCCATTTTCCATTCCTAGAGACCGGGTGTAGAGAAGATGCTTCCACCACACCTGAATGCAGGAAAAGCCAGATGATAACAAACAGCCCCAGTTTGTGCTGTGACTCAGCCCCCACCAGCTGGATTGCAGCAACCCCAGCTCCTTGCCTGCCTCTGACTCAGATGCAGGACATCCTTGTCCCAAGGAACATCTGGCTCCCAGGTCCTGAGCCTCCAGACAGAGGGATGGTGGTCCCTCTCATTACCAGTTTTTCACTGTGGTCTCAGCAGTTCCTTTGTGGCAGGCAGGAACTGTTTCTAGAACTGAGCCAAACCCAGCCCCCTCTGACCCAGCCTCCCTACCTCTTTGCTTTCCCACTGGCTGCATGAGGAGCCCACGAAGGAAGAATGCCCAAGTGATGGGCCAGGTCATACCCCATCACACGCTGGCTAGATTGCTGTATATGGTTTTAAGTCTCCTGCAGACCAAGGCCAAGAAACGAGGTCCAGCCTCCTCTGCCTTTCTCAGGTCACATGAGGGACAAATCCACAGGACATCCATCGCAGCCCCTCTTGCTTTGGCAGTGGCCACTTTTACCCCTCCCAAGCCCTGTCCCCAGAGCTCAATCAGCAGATCCATCTCCACACTCTATGTTTTCCACTAGATTTCTCCTACAATAGTCTCATCCTTGGGCTTCCCAGGCGGCATTAGCACTAACGAAACTGACTGTCAATGCTGGAGATGGAAGAGACACAGGTATGATCTCTGAGTCGGGAAGATCCCCTGGAGGAGGGCACGGCAGCCCACTCCAGTATTCTTGCCTGGAGAATCCCGTGGACAGAGGAGCCTGGCGGGCTCTCAAAGAGTCGGACGCGACTGAAGCGACTAAGCACGCACCATGCATTCTCATCCTTTACACCCTGGCAGGGTTCGTCCTTTTGTTCTTGATGCCTAATGAAAATTAGTGATTCAGGAAATCACCAAGGAGTCCTTAGGCAGGCAGCAGTATCCTCTCATCCTCACAGGGGAGGATGGTGGGGGCAAGAAGGAGGTGCGTGGACTTGGTCTCTTTAGAGGCTTTATTGTGTGTTCACTGATGCTGCAAATGCTTATTAAGCACATATTGGGTACCAGTGTCTGGGTCAGGGTCTGAGAAGATTGTGAGAAATGAGAAAGTAAGGCTGGATACCCGTTCCCTTCTCTATTTGCTTGCTGGTGAGGTCTTGCCACAGACTGACAGATTTTTCAGGACTGACTTCTGTACACGTAGCTCTGACTGGTTGCTCAGACCTTCCCCTGATGAACTCTCAGCCCCCCAGAGCAGCCTTCCTGACGTTTGTTTCTTTCACACTTGAGCTTGCTTTCCCTTTTTGAACTTAACCCCTCGAGCCCTGAGGGGGGCGCCTTCTCCCAGGCCAGCCCTGGAGCCGAAATCCTCTTCCTACTCATCTCTGCCCTGAGCTCTTCTCTGGCTTATTCTCACCCCCTTGCCCTAGACTCAAAGGAACCGGGTACTTTTAAAGGACAAGCATTGCATTTAAGGCAGAGTGCTGATAATACAATTAGACTAAAGCTTCTGGAATAGCTCCATTGCCGCCTTCTACAGTACATTGATTTCCTTTGCAGAGAACACTGAATGATGACTAAAAGCCAGCTTCCCTGGAGAAAGGGTGGATTAACCAGGAGAAGAGCGCATTTCCACTTCTTTTTTTAGAATGTTGAAGGAGACAGAATTGGATGTTACCGTCCACTTCTGCTGTCTCTACCTTTCTTTCTATTTCTTCTGCGAAGCCTGAGTCTCTCCATCCTCCGAGCAGTAGGAAGGCACACCTCGGAGCTCCCCAGTGTGCTGTACAATCCCATGAACTCGCTGCCTGTGTGCAGGAACGTTCACGCAGTGTGGATTCTGAGCTTGGCCACTGTGTGTGTGAGAGCCTTAGCCGGATGCTGGCTATCTGGGTTTTAGATCCAGTGGAGTGGCTCAGATTCTGATCATTCCTTGGGGGTTGCATCTCCTTGTATTTTGAATGATTGATTTTAGATATTTAACCTGAAGACTTGGCATTTCAGAATGTTAGTTCTCTGCATAGCTTAACTTATCTACGTCCTTGTTGACCTTTAGTGAGTAAAGAATGGTCTTGGCTTCACCATGGGACACATTCTGTATTACGGAGTTGCTTTTTTTTTTTTTTTTTTCTGAGGCTCAGGGTTGAACGACACCTGCCCTGCTTTAAGCAGTTGGGAGCAGTGATCTTCACTTCCTTTGACTCACACATTCCTCAGCAGTTGAGGGAGGGAGAAGATGCTGGGGTTTTCAGAAAACACAAGTTGGGAATTCCCTGGTGGTTAGGATGGGGCTTTTTCACTTCTGGGGCCTAGGTTCGATTGCTGGTCAGGGAAGTAAGATCCCTGCAAGCCATGTGGTATGGCCAAAACCACCACCTCCCCCTCCCAAAAAAAAATACAGGTTGATATGCTCCATTCATCAGATCCTCATCTTGAGCAAACACCCAATGTTTACTTTGCTATGTGTGTTTATATATTTCTTTTTCTCTCTTTGTCTGTGTGTAAAGAGGCAGTGGGTAGCACGGTCCATCAGACATTTTTGTCTTGGAACCACAAGGGGCTTTGTGATTTCTCATGAAAATCTTATGTTAAGAATACAGTTGAGCCTAGGCAGGCAGTACATTGACTGGTACCCATGTGTGGTCTTTAGCATATCATAGCAATGAGAGCTAACAATTATGAAGCACTTACTGTATGCTTTCTCTCACTTGAAATTCACAAGACTCCTAATTGATTTGCAGTTTTCATCTCTATTGACAGTTAGGTCACTGTGTAGGGAATGCAAAGGAGGGGTTTGATTTCAGGCCAGATTTGCATCAAAGCTCTATAATCCCCACTCCATATTGACTGGGCTGTTGAAATGATTCTCCCATTTAAAATTTTCCTGGTAAAAACATTTCTCCTTAGGATGGATCAGAGGCCCAAATGTAGGCTGTGTTAATATCCAGTGCCCACATTACCTCTACCTCAGCAAGCTGCCTGCAAAGCCCGAAACCCATAGGGGCCTCTTGGAAAGTTCCAGAAAAAATGTGATTCTCCTGTTTCAAAGGTCCCACTGCTCTGGTGGCTGTTGAATGAGGACACTTATCAGCAAATCACAGTTCCCTTGAACAGTTCCCCCTTCTGATCCATTTTCTTTAAGACAAATATTTGCTAAGTGCCGACTGTACATAAGGTTATTTATTTCTTCTCAGACAATGAGGGAATGGTGAAGTAAGAATAATTATAGTTGAAGAAATGGAGGCAAAGATATTCTCTATTTTGCTTGCAGAGACCTAAAACACCATAAGCAAAGTCAATGGGTGGGTGATGCTGAAGCCTAGCTAGAGGATGGGGAGGGGCCCAACCTTAGGAAGGGGCCATTTAGATCATCAAACCAAACTGAACATCTTATTTTACAGATCAGGAAACAGAATTCAGCCTCGAGATGAGATGGCTTGTCCAGCATCACACAGAAGATAGGACCCAGAGTGTGTTCATGTGTGTTAAGTCACTTCAGTCGTGTCCAGCTCTTTGTGACCTTGTGGACTGTGGCCCAGCAGGCTCCTCTGTCCGTGGAATTCTCCAGGCAAGAACACTGGAGTAGGTCGCTGTGCCCTCCTCCAGGGGCTCCTCCTGACCCCGGGATAAACCCACATTTCTTACGTCTCTTGCATTGGCAAGTGTGTTCTTTACCACTTTCACCACCTGGGAAGCCCAGGAGGTCCCAGAGTGGGGCTTCTCTCTGCTGTACATCAGAGTTCCGACCTCAGCGCTACGGATGTTTTGAGTGGAATAATTATTTGTCTTGGAGGGCTGTCTGTACATTGAAGGATGTGTAGCAACACCCCTGGCTTCTACTCACTAGATGTCAGCAGCATGCCTCTCCCCACTTTGGGGCAACCAGAAACGTCGTCAGTCATTGCTAAGTGTTCTCTGGGGGGTAAAATCAGCTCTAGCTGAGAGCCCTTTCAGATCCATTGAACAGCATGAACCTGGTGCTGAGTTTTCTCCTGGCAGTTTGGGAGGGAAACTGGCCTTGGGTCCAAGAGGCGAAAGTCTTTCCTCCCAATTCTACCATCCCGGTACCTTGGGGAGAGCTCTCTGGGGCCCCTGATCTGAGCCAAGAGAGGACAGCTCTCAGAGAGGCGGGGAAAGGGGTCAGAGGGCGCACAACAGGCAGCCAGGCCTTCTGAGAGCTGTAAGTATCACTCCCCCATTTCACAAATGTTCAGAGGGTCAGCGGCGCCCATAGAACCAAGGGTGGTTTCTCCTCCACATGCCACAATATTCAGGCTGTGCACGTGAGCCCAAAAGCAGTAACATCAGAGGGCTCCTCTTGCGTGCTCTTTGTTAATTACAGGAGGCGTGTATTAATATGAAGTTGTGTTCTGGAAAGTTGGGTCTGGTCTCGGCCCTGACTCTTACCTGACATGGGACCCAAAGCAATGTGCTTTGAGGATTTTTGCCCTCATGTTCATAAAATGAAGACATCAGACTAAACATGTAATGAGCAAACTTCCTACTGTCCCCATTGGCCTCCCCACACCCCCAACCTTGAGAATCAAACAGCTAATAAAGCTGCTTATGGGTCATATTTATTTTAATGAGCAATGAGAGTAGCTTTTTTTTTTTTTTGAGTTCTATGGAGGAATAGGGATATTCTTAAAACTCAGTTTAACCTGTTCATTTCACAAGAAAGATGTTACTAAAAATGACATTTTTATCTCCTGAAATATTAACATTTAATATCTGGGCCTTTTGGGAGCAGCAACATGGAGGCAAGTTTCTAANTTGCATGATGACCTCAAGGTTCAACCATATTGTAGCGTGTATCAGGATTTCCTTCCTTTTAAGTCTGAAGGACATTTCATTGTGTGTGTCTACCACATTTTGTTTATCCATTCACCCTTTGATGAATGATTTTTACATTTTTAATGGTTAAAGAAATAAGAATATTTTGTGACACATGAAAATGATATAAAATTCACATTTCAGTAGCTACAAAAAACAAGGTTTATTGAAACACTGGTAGGGGCATTCAATTAAGCATTCTCTGCGTCTGCTTTTATGCTGCAATTGCAGAGTTGAGTGGTTGTATACGTTCATAGAGACCGTCTAGNATGTTACTAAAAATGACATTTTTATCTCCTGAAATATTAACATTTAATATCTGGGCCTTTTGGGAGCAGCAACATGGAGGCAAGTTTCTAACTATTTATCTTAACATTGCACTTTGAACCATAAGGCAAAATGAGTCAGGCCGCAGGGTGGCCTGGGTGTGGTCTCAGCAGTCTCTTGTGCTTAGTCGCTCAGTTGTGTCCAACTCCTTTTGACCCCATGGACTGTAACCCGCTAGGCTCCTCTGTCCACAGGGGTTCTCCAGGCAAGAATACTGGAGTAGGTTGCCATGCCCTCCTCCAGGGGATCGTCCCAATCCAGGGACAAACCTGGGTCTCCCACATTGCAGGCGGATTCTTTACCATATGACCCACCAGGGAAGCCCCAATAGTCTCTTGAAGTGAAGTGAGAGTCTCCCAGGCTGACTCTGAGTCTGACAGTCCATGGCATTCTCCAGGCCAGAATACTGAAGTGGGTAGCCTTTCCCTTCTCCAGGGGATCTTCCCAACCCAGGGATCAAAGCCAGGTCTCCTGCATTGCGGATAGATTCTTTACCAGCTGAGCCACAAAGGAAGCCCAAGAATACTGGAGTGGGTAGCTTGTCCCTTCTCTAGCGGATCTTCCCGACTCAGGAATTGAGCCAGGGTTTCCTGCATTGCAGGTGGATTCTTTACCCACTGAGCTATGAGGGAAGCATAACAGTATCTTCAGTGAAGTTGCTCAGTTGTGTCCAACTCTGCAATCCCACAGGCTGTAGCCTACCAGGCTCCTCCATCCATAGAATTTTCCAGACAAGAGTACTGGGGTGGGTTGCCATTTCCTTCTCCAGGGGATCTTCTCCACCCAGGGATTGAACTCAGGTATACGACATTGCAAGCAGACGCTTTACCATCTGAGCTACCAGGGAAGGTAACAATCTCTTAGGTCTAATATATAATATATGGTTTTGTGTGCAAGGAGAGCGCCCCCTAGTGTAAATCTTGAAGTCCCACCAAGACTGAATATTGTTCAGAGAGGGCTTTCCAGGTGGCTCAGTGGTAAAGAATCTGCCTGCCAATGCAGGAAATATAGGAGACGCGGGTTCCATCCCTGGGTTGGGAGGGCCCCCTGGAGAAGGAAATAGCAATCCACTCCAGTATTCTTGCCTGGGAAATTCCATGTTCAGAGGAGCCTGGAGGGCTACAGTCCATGGGATGGCAGAGTCAGACACGACTGAGCGACTGAGCATGCAAGCTCTTGCAGAAAAGGATGGAGGGGTTTGGGGACAAGGCCAAAGTTGGTTTATTAAGAGAATAACCAGAGAATTATGTTTTGGGGAAGCCTTTCAGACTGGCTTTACAGTCAAAGGACTTGGGTTTTGCTGTCAGACTTGGCTTCAAATCAGTACTTCCAAGACTGTATGCACTTGAATGAGTTATTTCCACCCCATTTTCTTTTTGTAAAACTGAGATAATTAATACCCACTTCGCAGAGTTTTTTTTTTTTTTTTTGGAGTAAATGAAGGAAGTGGGGGTTGAGAGAGTGATTGAAGATGAAGTTGGAAAGATCAGGCTTGATCATGAAGAGTTTTTGTACTGTGCCAAAGAGTTTGAACTTGACTCAAAGAACAAAAGAGCCAATGGAAGCTTGTGAGCAAGAGAGACAGGGTGGCAGTTATGAGTTGGAAATGTCAGGTTGGTTTATTTCTCGTCTTCAGTTCTTGTCTCATGGCAACAGAGATTTGGAGTGATGGACCAAAAGGTGTAGGGCAACAGGCAAGTTACAGCTCAGTTCAGCTCAAGCAGGCAGATCTTTTATTAGTCCAACACTCCCAGAGGGGTCCTCTTTATCCTTCCTATCGATTCCTCTTGGCTTCCCTCTTTTACACGTCCAGCTCTTCCTTTTGGTTATGCCCAGTGCAAAGTAGGGCTTGCACCCACCACCAATCAATGAAAGGAAACGCAAATGGGCGTATACTCAAGGCCAATTGACAATTATAAGTTATATAACAGCAAGTTGTCTTGTTTGTATCTTCCCATAATTCATCTGTGATAATTAGATGTAGAATATTCATGAGCCCTAAATAGGCTCCTAACTGCCTACCTGGCTAAGGTTACTTGGAGAAGCCCCTGTGGTCAGTTTGCATTCCCTGTGTGCCTAGGGCGCATGTGCAGGACTCGGAAAGTCTCTGTGGTTATTTTGTGAGCTCTCCTGTGGGATGGAGTTTAGAGATCTGCACATATCCCTTTCAGCCAGGCCTTCCCTCATTGCTCCTGTGTAACTTCCTACCTAACAGAAAGATGACTGGTGGCAGTGTAGACAAGGAGGCTTGAGACTTCGGTGGTTTTGATGGAGCTGGGATATATGGGAAAGAGATTTTGGAAGTAGCATTGACTTGCAGTTGATGCAATATTATGGTGGGTCTTGAGATGGGAGGGGACAGGGTGCAGTCGGAAATGGCAGCAAGCATATGTGGAGCTTTTGTTAAAAATGCTTTCCCATAAGCCTTTTTACCTAATTATCACAATAATTTTATGAGGCGATATTATAATTATCCTTCTCATTTTGTAAGTAAGGAGTCTGATAGTCAAGGAGATTAAGTCAAAGGGTATACAGTTAGCAAGCGGCCAAATCAGAACGTTTCACCCAGGTCTTTGGTTCCGATTCTGTCTCTATCTCTCAGATCACACTGCATCTCAAGGTTTAGAGCAAAGTCACTGCAGAGAGAGAGGCAGGTCTGGGTCCAGGGTTGGATGTGTGCTGGGGCCCCAGGTTGTACAATCTCCCTGGTTGCTAGGAATCTCTGATGATCAGAGTCCCCAGGTTGCTAGGCGACCTGGGTTGCTAAGAGTCTCAGTTTATTATAGGCCTTGGGTTGTCAGAAGCCTTGGGTTATTCAGGCTTTCGGTTTATGAAAAGCTTCATGGTTCTCAGAGACATCAGTTATGAGGGGCCCCGGGCGTCTAGGGCTCTTTGCTCTTAACATCACCAGGTTGTGAGCCCACCCTGCTTGCTAGGAATCTCAGGATGTCAGAGGTCCTGGGTTTGTGGAGGCCTTCAGCTGTTGAAGTGCTGGTTTACTGGAAACCTCAGTTTTCAGCATCTCCGACTTGTGAGGTTCCTAAAGATGTGGGCTCTGATTTTCAGGTCCATGGCTTCCCAAAGTCATGGGTCAACATACAGCTTCCTCCCACCCGTTCCTCCTCTTTCTCTTGTCAGAGTCTCTGGAGCTTTCCCTCTTTCTCAAGTGCTTTATCACAGACAGCCTCATTCTGCTCCCGCGGCTGTGCTGACCTGATTTCTTCTACTCCCAGTTCTTCCCACTTAGGTACCAATTCCAAGACCTTTAAGTAGAAATTTGTTACGGTCCCTAAATAAAGCAGATGTCGAAGTGCATTTGGGTTGTGTTTACGTTCTCATTATTCAGCCTCTAGCCAGTCAGCTTTAAATAATCTTAAATTAGACTTTGTGGAAAAGTCCAGGGTTGACTGCCCCTCATTTCCAATTATTTTATTAGATGAGTCAGAACAGTAAAACTTGCCTGTGCATATTTTTGTAAAAACATTTTATTATCAAACAGCTATTCTCAGAAATTTGCAAGGATGGTAGAGAGAGATCCCAGGGACTCTTCATCCAGTTTCCCCCAGTGGTTACATCTTTACATATCCAAGTGACTCAGGGCTAGTAGAGTAATTTTCTGCTTATCGAGGGATCTCATGACTTCCATGAGGGCTAACACAGTGCAAACTTGGATGGGAAAAGGCCTCTGATTGGTTAAAATAAGCTCCTGCTTTCCCTGTGCAATATCCGTACAGAACACAATATATAATTGGCCTTTTGTATCCATGGGCTTCCACTTGCAGTTGGTTAAATATGAAGATGCAAAACCTGTGGATATAGAAGGCCGACTGTACTAGGCCATTAACTATAGGGACTTGAGCATCCCTGGATTCTGGTCTCCTGGGTGGAGGTGGGGAGTTGGTCCTGGAATCTAAACCCTACAGACACGGAGGGACCCACTTTTAGTGTCAATCAGGACACTCACATTGTGACAATGTGTGTATGCAGTTCTGTGTCATTTTCTAACACGTGCATTTGTGTAGCTACCACCTGAATCAAGGTATAGAACTTGTCCCAGCACCACAAAATCTCCTTTGTGTTCTCCCTTCAGAGTTGAATGCTTTTCTGTCCCTCCCCAGCCAGTGTGGTTTTTAAAAAATATTTCTATTTATGTATTTATTTGGCTGCGCTGGGTCTTATTTGCAGCTTGTGGGATCTAGTTCCCTGATCAGGAATTGAACCTGGGCCCTCTGCACTAAGAGTGCAGGGTCTTAACCACTGGACCACCAGGGGAGTCCACCAACCAGTGTGTTTCAAAATATGTAATCCTAA
>SJYW01044877.1:116634-140178 GCA_006410735.1 Raphicerus campestris | reverse complement strand
CAGCTGGTAAAGAATCTGCCTGCAATGCAGGAGACCTGGGTTGGGAAGATCACCTGGAGAAGGGAAAGGCTACCCATTCCAGTATTATGGCCTAGGGAGTTCTGCAGACTATATAGTCCATTGGGTCTCAAAGATTTGGACACAAATGAGCAACATTCACTTTCATAATAAATAAATAGAATCCTTCAGTGACTCTGTATATTTAAAAGCTAGCTAGTGGGTAGGAAGGAATTCAATTTGCCCCACATTCTACTTGAGATCAAGAAAACCAAACAAGACACATGTCATGATAGCTAGAACTTTATAAGCTGACTATAAGACCACAAAACTAAAGGATAAACTATTTTCTTGAACACACACACCTAAGCAGTGAGTGACACAACTTTTTAATTTTAAAATTCTCTATTTTCCAAAAAGCAATTATCAGTAATTGTGTTTCCCCTATCAATTTTTTTTTNATAAGACCACAAAACTAAAGGATAAACTATTTTCTTGAACACACACACCTAAGCAGTGAGTGACACAACTTTTTAATTTTAAAATTCTCTATTTTCCAAAAAGCAATTATCAGTAATTGTGTTTCCCCTATCAATTTTTTTTTCCCTTTCTTACTCCAGTTTCCTGTATGGGTACATATCTTAATAGATACATATTTATTTGTTATTCATGGACAGTTTTAAAGAACATAGACCACAAAACACTATCAGTCTCCTTCATTTTACAGGCAGCTCTGTAGACAATGGACCATCACTGGCAGGGGAAAGAAACAGGACTGACTTTATTTGTGATAAATGCCAACTGTGAAGAATCATATTTCTTTGTTACTTAGGAATAAACACTTTTGTCCACGTTTGTAAAGTAATGAAATAGTTTATATTATCTGTCAAAGAAAAACTATATTAAAACAATCTAACTTTGATTTCCTTTTAATTAGGTAAAGGAGAAATGAAAATCTCTGTAAAAAGTGTGCAAAGGAAAAGGACTTCTGAAAGTTCTAAATATTTTATACTATTTATTCAAGATAAAACCACAAGAATGAATAGAGAGATTGATTTAATCACCCAGCAAATGATATTTCAATAAATCCAAACCATGCAATGTCCAAGGATGCAAAACTTTTAATACCACCTATTTTCCATTCAAGTTGTTTAAGTTTGGATCACATTATTTTCTTGATGTTTATGGAAACAAAACTAATACAGTTGTAATATAATAGTCTGCATGTTTTCTTTGTAAAAATATGTTTCCTGTCTTCTCTGCAATGAAAAAAATAACCAAATATTTTCAAAAGTTGGGAATTAAAATCATAGAAATTTTCTGTCATACTTCCTACTTGTTTCAAGTTACTTTAGTTGTATTTACTTCATTTTAATACTTCAGACAAAAATTTCAGATTTCTTGACGTATATTTAACAAAGGAACAAGCAAACAAAAGATTTCTGATACTTCCAGACTAATATTTAAGATATCAAAATGACATTTAAAAATGTTTAGAAAATACAAGCATGTGTTTGTGTCTATAAATATATGTATGTGTCATCACTCAGTAGTGTCCGATTCTTTGTGACCCCATGGACTGTAGCCTTCGAGGCTCCTCCATCCACAGGATTTTCCAGGCAAAAGTGCTGGAGTGGATTGCCATTTCCTTCTCCTGGGGATCTTCCCGACCCAGGGATTGAACCTTGGTCTCCTGCATTACAGGCAAACGCTTTACCTTCTAAGCCACCGGAATCCTTGAATTTTTTAAAGCTCCTCAATTTTGAATATTATTATCTACAAATTGTCAATGACTTGAGAGAAGGTTTAATAAATAGCACACAAGATTCACTAATAATTCAGAAACATGATTAATTCAGTAGTGGTAGAGTTGTCTAATTTAAACAAAACACTGCTATGTATCATCTAATTCAAGAAACAGAAAAGATAGAGATCAAAACAGAAACCAGAAAATCTGGTTTTTAGTATCTGCTTATTTTATTTAAATAAATATAGATTATCATTAATTCTAAATTTTTAATAGTTACTAAAATACCAACACTGCATAGGACAAAAAGGATAGTACAATATAATTCAACATAATCTACCTAAATAATGGAAACATTGTGATTATTTACTAAGGTGTCAGTAGAATGATAAATCTTTTGAGACCTGTATCCCTCTCCTCACCATGTATTCTGGATATAATGATTATTGGCTCTTCCTAAGAGAGTATCCACTAAAATTTTTCATATCTGTTATATTATAAGTAGTGCTGCACTAACAGCCATGATAATTAGCTCTTAGGTTATACTGATATTTAACATAATGAAAACTACACATTAACTGTGATAAAATGCTTATGAGCATTAACCATTATTATTGTTATGATTTCCTGTGACTTAACAATAGAGGATAAAACACTTAAACCTCTTCCTAATCTAAAAAAAAAAAAAAATCTATACATCTTTTCCAGAATTTTATCTTATTAACTATCATGAATGCTTATTCAATTACCATAGCAGAAGCCTGATGAAAATTCCTACTCTTTATTTATTTTGAAATTTGTACTTCTCTTTGGAAGAAAATTCGCTAGATTTCTGCTTGTATTTTATTTACATCAGGAATCAATAAAATGCAAGAGTTAATAGCACAAGCTGTGAACCAAACTACCGAGTGTCATAACCTACCTTCTCCAATTTCAGCTGTCTGACATTAGGCAGCCTCTCTCTGGGAGTCAGTTCATCATTTATAACAATGGGATAAAAATAATTATATCTATTTCACTGAGGATTAAACAACCTCATACATGTAAATAGCCTTGTAGAGGGTACTAAACAACTACAACTATTTGCTCTCTTGGGGCTGCTTTTCTTTTTTTGATACTTCTAATTTTATCCTACCTATTCAATTGTTCAGTAAATTACTCAACTCTTAATCTTCTTTTTAAGAAAATGGCATGCTTTATTATTTTCCAGAAATAGTAGAGCTTTTTCCACTATAGATGACACATATTCTCAGTGTGCCACTTTGAACTGGGTGTCACAAATAGAAAGCCTTATATGTCTTGAATTTCCCCTTGTATGTGCTCGTATCAATTTGTGCATTAACTTTTCACCTAAATTTGCCACTGTACGATGGCAGGAACCATGTCTGTCATCTTCTCTAGCAGATGTTCAAGAAAGAATCTGGTATATAGCTATTGCTAACTCACTTCAGTCATGTCCAACTTTGTGCGACCCCATAGACAGCAGCCCACCAGGCTCCCCGTCCCTGGAATTCTCCAGGCAAGAGTACTGGAGTGGGGTGCCATTTCCTTCTCTGGGTATATAGCAAACACTTAATAAAAAATGAGCTAAATAAGTTAATTAACATTTTGAAGAAATAAAGGAATGCAAAGATATATATTTGTCAACCAGAAATTGTGTCTGGAGGAATGACTACAACACTATATTTCTGTGAGGCTAGGCATTAGACACCTTTCAGTGGAGAAAAAAAGAAATATTTTGGAACACCATGGCATTTAATTATAATCATCATTTTACTTAACTGACTTATAATGTAGCTTCTTTATCTTTCTTTTTCAGATGAGACATTTAAGGCTTAAAGTGATGTACAGTGTTGGATGATGAAACCTACTTATGCCTATTGCCCACAATGATGAGCCCAGGCAAAGGAATCTGCCTGGCTTTTCAAGGCATCTCCAAATGGTCTCATCTCTGTCTATGTCAGAATGTGTCCTAATGTGGTATTGACTGTGGAAGTAATGATAACCCAAATAAAACAGTCAAAGGCAATTTATTCAAAGCTTGCTTTATCAAGGAAACCAATCTCCATTAATTGAATTTGACAGAGACTCAAGACAGTGA
Organism: Raphicerus campestris; assembly: GCA_006410735.1. Taxonomy (NCBI): domain Eukaryota; kingdom Metazoa; phylum Chordata; class Mammalia; order Artiodactyla; family Bovidae; genus Raphicerus; species Raphicerus campestris. Next base: position 136,333 of record SJYW01044877.1, on the reverse strand, counting down.
GAAGAATGGAACAGCTTTGTAGTGAAAAAAGGAAGATGTTGGTTATGCTCTGATTAGAGACTGTTGGCAAGGGAATGCTATAATGGGCTAACTGGATGTGGGGTATTAAATGTGATAGGTTAGGAGTGCATATTTGGCTTTCTTCTGTAGATCTTATATTGGAAGCAGTGCAAAAATTAGAAAAGCTCTGTTATTAATCAAGTTCTAGATGTTTGTGGCTAATATCTATAGAAGTTATCATTTGGCTTTTCAGAGTGGTTAGCCTAGATAATTAGGCTTCCTGAGCTGATTGCTGCAGGTTGTGAGGCAGACTTATTTTTACATATTGTCTGGCCATGGACAATTACATATTGTCTGGTCATTTGTGCATCCTGTGTCTCATTATGCACATCAGAAAAAAGCAGATGATACATTATGAATGATCAGAACATAGCACTAGACTTTTTAACAGATGTGAAGAATAGTGTGAAAGCTATTAACAATCAACAGCAATGTAAAATGATATATTTGTATGATGACCAAAGAATAGCACAAAGATATGCCTCTATATAATACAGTAAATCAATGAATGTTCTAAGAGGTTAAAAGAAAGTGGCTCACAGTTATAAAAATTACAGAACTTAGAAAGGTGGGTTACCAGGAGGAAAGCAAGTTGAATTACTCTGTTAATCAGGGGCATGGACAAAACCATAGCCTTGATGAATTGAAACACATATAATGGGATTTTGGGTACTAGGATATGAAGAATCCATTATTTTAACAAGTAGGTGTGGAATGTTTAAAAGGTAACTGTAACATGATGGTGATATGTGAAACAGGTGCGAAAATTAGGGCCAATGAAAGGAATCAATGGTTAGAGATGAATAACCACAATCCAGGGGCTTCACATGGTGAATTACAGAATGTGTCTTCTGACAAATGACAGAGAAGGTGTAGTTGTTCCATCGCTAAGTCATGCCCAACTCTCTGCAACCCCATGAACTAGAGAGGACAGGAGAGCCTATCTCCTAGAGTTTGCTCAAATTCATGTNTCAAAACAGAAACCAGAAAATCTGGTTTTTAGTATCTGCTTATTTTATTTAAATAAATATAGATTATCATTAATTCTAAATTTTTAATAGTTATTAAAATACCAACACTGCATAGGACAAAAAGGATAGTACAATATAATTCAACATAATCTACCTAAATAATGGAAACATTGTGATTATTTACTAAGGTGTCAGTAGAATGATAAATCTTTTGAGACCTGTATCCCTCTCCTCACCATGTATTCTGGATATAATGATTATTGGCTCTTCCTAAGAGAGTATCCACTAAAATTTTTCATATCTGTTATATTATAAGTAGTGCTGCACTAACAGCCATGATAATTAGCTCTTAGGTTATACTGATATTTAACATAATGAAAACTACACATTTACTGTGATAAAATGCTTATGAGCATTAACCATTATTATTGTTATGATTTCCTGTGACTTAACAATAGAGGATAAAACACTTAAACCTCTTCCTAATCTAAAAAGAAAAAAAAAAATCTATACATCTTTTCCAGAATTTTGTCTTATTAACTATCATGAATGTTTATTCAATTACCATAGCAGAAGCCTGATGAAAATTCCTACTCTTTATTTATTTTGAAATTTGTACTTCTCTTTGGAAGAAAATTCGCTAGATTTCTGCTTGTATTTTATTTACATCAGGAATCAATAAAATGCAAGAGTTAATAGCACAAGCTGTGAACCAAACTACCGAGTGTCATAACCTACCTTCTCCAATTTCAGCTGTCTGACATTAGGCAGCCTCTCTCTGGGAGTCAGTTCATCATTTATAACAATGGGATAAAAATAATTATATCTATTTCACTGAGGATTAAACAACCTCATACATGTAAATAGCCTTGTAGAGGGTACTAAACAACTACAACTATTTGCTCTCTTGGGGCTGCTTTTCTTTTTTTGATACTTCTAATTTTATCCTACCTATTCAATTGTTCAGTAAATTACTCAACTCTTAATCTTCTTTTTAAGAAAATGGCATGCTTTATTATTTTCCAGAAATAGTAGAGCTTTTTCCACTATAGATGACACATATTCTCAGTGTGCCACTTTGAACTGGGTGTCACAAATAGAAAGCCTTATATGTCTTGAATTTCCCCTTGTATGTGCTCGTATCAATTTGTGCATTAACTTTTCACCTAAATTTGCCACTGTACGATGGCAGGAACCATGTCTGTCATCTTCTCTAGCAGATGTTCAAGAAAGAATCTGGTATATAGCTATTGCTAACTCACTTCAGTCATGTCCAACTTTGTGCGACCCCATAGACAGCAGCCCACCAGGCTCCCCGTCCCTGGAATTCTCCAGGCAAGAGTACTGGAGTGGGGTGCCATTTCCTTCTCCGGGTATATAGCAAACACTTAATAAAAAATGAGCTAAATAAGTTAATTAACATTTTGAAGAAATAAAGGAATGCAAAGATATATATTTGTCAACCAGAAATTGTGTCTGGAGGAATGACTACAACACTATATTTCTGTGAGGCTAGGCATTAGACACCTTTCAGTGGAGAAAAAAAGAAATATTTTGGAACACCATGGCATTTAATTATAATCATCATTTTACTTAACTGACTTATAATGTAGCTTCTTTATCTTTCTTTTTCAGATGAGACATTTAAGGCTTAAAGTGATGTACAGTGTTGGATGATGAAACCTACTTATGCCTATTGCCCACAATGATGAGCCCAGGCAAAGGAATCTGCCTGGCTTTTCAAGGCATCTCCAAATGGTCTCATCTCTGTCTATGTCAGAATGTGTCCTAATGTGGTATTGACTGTGGAAGTAATGATAACCCAAATAAAACAGTCAAAGGCAATTTATTCAAAGCTTGCTTTATCAAGGAAACCAATCTCCATTAATTGAATTTGACAGAGACTCAAGACAGTGAGAAGAATGGAACAGCTTTGTAGTGAAAAAAGGAAGATGTTGGTTATGCTCTGATTAGAGACTGTTGGCAAGGGAATGCTATAATGGGCTAACTGGATGTGGGGTATTAAATGTGATAGGTTAGGAGTGCATATTTGGCTTTCTTCTGTAGATCTTATATTGGAAGCAGTGCAAAAATTAGAAAAGCTCTGTTATTAATCAAGTTCTAGATGTTTGTGGCTAATATCTATAGAAGTTATCATTTGGCTTTTCAGAGTGGTTAGCCTAGATAATTAGGCTTCCTGAGCTGATTGCTGCAGGTTGTGAGGCAGACTTATTTTTACATATTGTCTGGCCATGGACAATTACATATTGTCTGGTCATTTGTGCATCCTGTGTCTCATTATGCACATCAGAAAAAAGCAGATGATACATTATGAATGATCAGAACATAGCACTAGACTTTTTAACAGATGTGAAGAATAGTGTGAAAGCTATTAACAATCAACAGCAATGTAAAATGATATATTTGTATGATGACCAAAGAATAGCACAAAGATATGCCTCTATATAATACAGTAAATCAATGAATGTTCTAAGAGGTTAAAAGAAAGTGGCTCACAGTTATAAAAATTACAGAACTTAGAAAGGTGGGTTACCAGGAGGAAAGCAAGTTGAATTACTCTGTTAATCAGGGGCATGGACAAAACCATAGCCTTGATGAATTGAAACACATATAATGGGATTTTGGGTACTAGGATATGAAGAATCCATTATTTTAACAAGTAGGTGTGGAATGTTTAAAAGGTAACTGTAACATGATGGTGATATGTGAAACAGGTGCGAAAATTAGGGCCAATGAAAGGAATCAATGGTTAGAGATGAATAACCACAATCCAGGGGCTTCACATGGTGAATTACAGAATGTGTCTTCTGACAAATGACAGAGAAGGTGTAGTTGTTCCATCGCTAAGTCATGCCCAACTCTCTGCAACCCCATGAACTAGAGAGGACAGGAGAGCCTATCTCCTAGAGTTTGCTCAAATTCATGTCCATTGAGTTGGTGATAATATCTAACCATCTGATCCTCTGCCATCCCCTTCTCCTTTTGCCTGCTATGTTTCCCATTCAGTCTGAGGGTCTTTTCCAATGAGTCAGCACTTCACATCAGGTGGTCAGCTTCTGTGGAGCTTCAGTCAGTGACAGTCTTTCCAGTGAAAATTCAGGGTTGATTTCCTTGAGGACTGAATCCCAATAAATGAGAGGCAGAGTCTGCTGAAATACTGCAAAGTTATATTTGGCCTGGAAACTGGCAAAGTACGACCTCTGGGTTGAAAAACCAGCAGCAACACAGCTTTGGTAAGATCTGGCAGCTCTGACAAGAGTGAGGTAGGGTAATTAAACTCTAGTTGAAAATTCAATATAGTAACCTCAGGAATAGCAGCTTCCAACAATGATAATTCTTTTGTGGGTAGAGGCAATCGTTCCATATTTGACATATCAACATGGTGGCAGTTTTGCTCTCTGAAATGGCAGCATTTCCTTGGGTCTATGCTTACTCAAAGGTTTCACAGTATTTAGAATTTGCATGATTTCTGTCAACTCCTGTAGAAATCTCAACTCCCACGTCATCTCAGTGTAATTTTCTCAAAATTGGCCAATCAAGGAATGCTTGGTTACCAGAGGAACTATTAGAAAATTAATTCATAATCCCATACACTTTCACCGTGGAATCACCCTAGGTCATGTGGCCAGATGTCTAAACTCCAGGGTGGGATAACGTTTATGAGTTTATAAGGAAAATGTGTTAAGAACATGTCAAATTGGGATTGTCCATAATCTATGGAGATATTCATGGAGTCATAGTTCTCAAACCATCAGTAGTCTTGTGTACTGAGTATTTGAAAGTATGAGAATTCAATTTGATGCTTTAAATATTTGGTACATAGCTATTTGGGGAGTACAGAGCTAATCATTGAGACAGAATGTTTGAAAAAGAAATATAGCTCATTCCCTCCTGGAAATAAAAAACCACAAGAGTGTCATTATGTTTGTTAATAAAAGAAAAAAATCAGAGTAAATATAGAATGATTAAAAAATAAAATTTAACTTTAAAAAGCATAAAATAACCCAGCTGCACAAATTATACATATTGAAATTTAATTCTATAAATTACTTACCATTGAACATGTATCTCCATCAATAGATATTCATTTATGATACAGCATATATGTATATGTCTGTGTATGTGTGTCTAATATTAGACAATTTAAAAATCAATAAAAATGAAAATTTATTATTTTAAGTATTTCTGTTACAACAAATGATGAAAATTCAATAAATATAAAAAGAAGCTAAAAATTATTGAATAAACTGAGCATAGGTGAGGATCAATGTCCCCACTTGTTAATTTTTCAGTTTCTTTTTTCACTACAAAAGATTCAGACAAAAGAACCCACTTCAAGAATGTAGGAAATTTATTTTTTCTTAATTTAATATGCTTTGCCAAATAGGTAACAGCTTTCCTATGTATTATGGGAAAGATAGTATCTTATGGAAAAAGGAATTCAATTTCAAAATCTGGCTTGGCCACCAACTAGCCTTTTGCCTGTGAGCAACAATTNAAAGAAAAAAAAAAATCTATACATCTTTTCCAGAATTTTATCTTATTAACTATCATGAATGCTTATTCAATTACCATAGCAGAAGCCTGATGAAAATTCCTACTCTTTATTTATTTTGAAATTTGTACTTCTCTTTGGAAGAAAATTCGCTAGATTTCTGCTTGTATTTTATTTACATCAGGAATCAATAAAATGCAAGAGTTAATAGCACAAGCTGTGAACCAAACTACCGAGTGTCATAACCTACCTTCTCCAATTTCAGCTGTCTGACATTAGGCAGCCTCTCTCTGGGAGTCAGTTCATCATTTATAACAATGGGATAAAAATAATTATATCTATTTCACTGAGGATTAAACAACCTCATACATGTAAATAGCCTTGTAGAGGGTACTAAACAACTACAACTATTTGCTCTCTTGGGGCTGCTTTTCTTTTTTTGATACTTCTAATTTTATCCTACCTATTCAATTGTTCAGTAAATTACTCAACTCTTAATCTTCTTTTTAAGAAAATGGCATGCTTTATTATTTTCCAGAAATAGTAGAGCTTTTTCCACTATAGATGACACATATTCTCAGTGTGCCACTTTGAACTGGGTGTCACAAATAGAAAGCCTTATATGTCTTGAATTTCCCCTTGTATGTGCTCGTATCAATTTGTGCATTAACTTTTCACCTAAATTTGCCACTGTACGATGGCAGGAACCATGTCTGTCATCTTCTCTAGCAGATGTTCAAGAAAGAATCTGGTATATAGCTATTGCTAACTCACTTCAGTCATGTCCAACTTTGTGCGACCCCATAGACAGCAGCCCACCAGGCTCCCCGTCCCTGGAATTCTCCAGGCAAGAGTACTGGAGTGGGGTGCCATTTCCTTCTCCGGGTATATAGCAAACACTTAATAAAAAATGAGCTAAATAAGTTAATTAACATTTTGAAGAAATAAAGGAATGCAAAGATATATATTTGTCAACCAGAAATTGTGTCTGGAGGAATGACTACAACACTATATTTCTGTGAGGCTAGGCATTAGACACCTTTCAGTGGAGAAAAAAAGAAATATTTTGGAACACCATGGCATTTAATTATAATCATCATTTTACTTAACTGACTTATAATGTAGCTTCTTTATCTTTCTTTTTCAGATGAGACATTTAAGGCTTAAAGTGATGTACAGTGTTGGATGATGAAACCTACTTATGCCTATTGCCCACAATGATGAGCCCAGGCAAAGGAATCTGCCTGGGTTTTCAAGGCATCTCCAAATGGTCTCATCTCTGTCTATGTCAGAATGTGTCCTAATGTGGTATTGACTGTGGAAGTAATGATCACCCAAATAAAACAGTCAAAAGCAATTTATTCAAAGCTTGCTTTATCAAGGAAACCAATCTCCATTAATTGAATTTGACAGAGACTCAAGACAGTGAGAAGAATGGAACAGCTTTGTAGTGAAAAAAGGAAGATGTTGGTTATGCTCTGATTAGAGACTGTTGGCAAGGGAATGCTATAATGGGCTAACTGGATGTGGGGTATTAAATGTGATAGGTTAGGAGTGCATATTTGGCTTTCTTCTGTAGATCTTATATTGGAAGCAGTGCAAAAATTAGAAAAGCTCTGTTATTAATCAAGTTCTAGATGTTTGTAGCTAATATCTATAGAAGTTATCATTTGGCTTTTCAGAGCGGTTAGCCTAGATAATTAGGCTTCCTGAGCTGATTGCTGCAGGTTGTGAGGCAGACTTATTTTTATATATTGTCTGGCCATGGACAATTACATATTGTCTGGTCATTTATGCATCCTGTCTCTCATTATGCACATCAGAAAAAAGCAGATGATAAATTATGAATGATCAGAACATAGCACTAGACTTTTTAACAAATGTGAAGAATAGTGTGAAAGCTATTAACAATCAACAGCAATGTAAAATGATATATTTGTATGATAACCAAAGAATAGCACAAAGATGTGCCTCTATATAATACAGTAAATCAATGAATGTTCTAAGAGGTTAAAAGAAAGTGGCTCACAGTTATAAAAATTACAGAACTTAGAAAGGTGGGTTACCAGGAGGAAAGCAAGTTGAATTACTCTGTTAATCAGGGGCATGGACAAAACCATAGCCTTGATGAATTGAAACACATATAATGGGATTTTGGGTACTAGGATATGAAGAATCCATTATTTTAACAAGTAGGTGTGGAATGTTTAAAAGGTAACTGTAACATGATGGTGATATGTGAAACAGGTGCGAAAATTAGGGCCAATGAAAGGAATCAATGGTTAGAGATGAATAACCACAATCCAGGGGCTTCACATGGTGAATTACAGAATGTGTCTTCTGACAAATGACAGAGAAGGTGTAGTTGTTCCATCACTAAGTCATGCCCAACTCTCTGCAACCCCATGAACTAGAGAGGACAGGAGAGCCTATCTCCTAGAGTTTGCTCAAATTCATGTCCATTGAGTTGGTGATAATATCTAACCATCTGATCCTCTGCCATCCCCTTCTCCTTTTGCCTGCTATGTTTCCCATTCAGTCTGAGGGTCTTTTCCAATGAGTCAGCACTTCACATCAGGTGGTCAGCTTCTGTGGAGCTTCAGTCAGTGACAGTCTTTCCAGTGAAAATTCAGGGTTGATTTCCTTGAGGACTGAATCCCAATAAATGAGAGGCAGAGACTGCTGAAATACTGCAAAGTTATATTTGGCCTGGAAACTGGCAAAGTACGACCTCTGGGTTGAAAAACCAGCAGCAACACAGCTTTGGTAAGATCTGGCAGCTCTGACAAGAGTGAGGTAGGGTAATTAAACTCTAGTTGAAAATTCAATATAGTAACCTCAGGAATAGCAGCTTCCAACAATGATAATTCTTTTGTGGGTAGAGGCAATCGTTCCATATTTGACATATCAACATGGTGGCAGTTTTGCTCTCTGAAATGGCAGCATTTCCTTGGGTCTATGCTTACTCAAAGGTTTCACAGTATTTAGAATTTGCATGATTTCTGTCAACTCCTGTAGAAATCTCAACTCCCACGTCATCTCAGTGTAATTTTCTCAAAATTGGCCAATCAAGGAATGCTTGGTTACCAGAGGAACTATTAGAAAATTAATTCATAATCCCATACACTTTCACCGTGGAATCACCCTAGGTCATGTGGCCAGATGTCTAAACTCCAGGGTGGGATAACGTTTATGAGTTTATAAGGAAAATGTGTTAAGAACATGTCAAATTGGGATTGTCCATAATCTATGGAGATATTCATGGAGTCATAGTTCTCAAACCATCAGTAGTCTTGTGTACTGAGTATTTGAAAGTATGAGAATTCAATTTGATGCTTTAAATATTTGGTACATAGCTATTTGGGGAGTACAGAGCTAATCATTGAGACAGAATGTTTGAAAAAGAAATATAGCTCATTCCCTCCTGGAAATAAAAAACCACAAGAGTGTCATTATGTTTGTTAATAAAAGAAAAAAATCAGAGTAAATATAGAATGATTAAAAAATAAAATTTAACTTTAAAAAGCATAAAATAACCCAGCTGCACAAATTATACATATTGAAATTTAATTCTATAAATTACTTACCATTGAACATGTATCTCCATCAATAGATATTCATTTATGATACAGCATATATGTATATGTCTGTGTATGTGTGTCTAATATTAGACAATTTAAAAATCAATAAAAATGAAAATTTATTATTTTAAGTATTTCTGTTACAACAAATGATGAAAATTCAATAAATATAAAAAGAAGCTAAAAATTATTGAATAAACTGAGCATAGGTGAGGATCAATGTCCCCACTTGTTAATTTTTCAGTTTCTTTTTTCACTACAAAAGATTCAGACAAAAGAACCCACTTCAAGAATGTAGGAAATTTATTTTTTCTTAATTTAATATGCTTTGCCAAATAGGTAACAGCTTTCCTATGTATTGCCAATATTATGGGAAAGATAGTATCTTATGGAAAAAGGAATTCAATTTCAAAATCTGGCTTGGCCACCAACTAGCCTTTTGCCTGTGGGTGAGCAACAATTTTTCTGCCACCTAATATAATGAGAAGCTATGTTATAATATTTCCATGTTTCTGTGACTCTAGAAAGTAACCACATTACTTCATTATTTATATGGTTCACTATTTCTGTGAGTGAAAGATACAGGCATTATCCAGGGGAATAGACAAGAAGAAATGCATATATTATTTTTAAAAATCTTAAAGTCAAAGAATGTCAGATCTCACACAATTCTATGCGGTTGAAGAACTTATCAGGATGAGAAGAAAGGCACAACAAAATGTTACATTCAAATATGTTGGACAATAAGCTTGTGTTGCCACATCTCATTACTCCCTTCCTCTTTTGTGCTAACCAGAAATCAATAGCCATAGTCATGGTGAATATAACCATTGCTTAAAAGTGAGATTAGATATGTACAACTTTGAGGAGAATGGCAAGCAAAATTATTTGCAGGTAGTTCCAGTGTGCTTGCCTGGAGAAACCCAGGGATGGCGGAGCCCAATGGGCTGCCATCTGTGGAGTCGCACAGAGTCGACACGACTGAAGCGACTTAGCAGCAGCAGCAGCAGCAATGTCAGGACCAGAGAAAGCAATGTCAACCCACAACAGTACTCTTGCCTGGAAACTCCCATGGACAGAGGAGCGTGGTAGGCTGCAGTCCATGGGATCGCTTAGAGTCAGACACGACTGAGCGGTTTCTTCACTTTCACTTTTCACTTTTATGCATTGGAGAAGGAAATGGCAACCCACTTCAGTGTTCTTGCCTGGAGAATCCCAGNTCTCACAGAGTCAAACACGACTGAAGCGACTTAGCAGCAGCAGCAGCAGCAATGTCAGGACCAGAGAAAGCAATGTCAACCCACAGCAGTACTCTTGCCTGGAAACTCCCATGGACAGAGGAGCGTGGTAGGCTGCAGTCCATGGGATCGCTTAGAGTCGGACACGACTGAGCGTCTTCTTCACTTTCACTTTTCACTTTTATGCATTGGAGAAGGAAATGGCAACCCACTCCAGTGTTCTTGCCTGGAGAATCCCAGGGACGGGGGAGCCTGCTGGGTTGCCGTCTATGGGGTCGCACAGAGTCGGACACGACTGAAGCGACTTAGCAGCAGCAGCAGCAGAATATCAGGACTGAATTCTAAGCCAGTGTTTCAAAAAATTCTAAGGAAGTGTTTTTGCATAATGTGAAAGTTGNAAGCCTGTGGGTTGCCGTCTATGGGGTCGCACAGAGTCGGACACGACTGAAGCGACTTAGCAGCAGCAGCAGCAGAATATCAGGACTGAATTCTAAGCCAGTGTTTCAAAAAATTCTAAGGAAGTGTTTTTGCATAATGTGAAAGTTGAGGAAAATAAGAAAGGCTTCTTTCCCTAAAATTAGAAATAATATTTTATGTGAATGCCTGATTTCCAAAGGGACTCTGAGAACGAAATTGCCCACTTTGTATCATTTTTTTTTTCTTGAAATCACATTAAATAAACATACATCAAATTTGAATAAGAACAATAAACAGCAATTGTTTCCATACCTTTCTCCTGAGGCTAAAACAGAAAACAGAATAAATTAACAATCCACAAATCGTAACAAGGTCTTAAATTTTTATATTGCTTTGGGGAAATAATGAACTTTTGTCTTTGAGTTTTTAATGACAAGAAATTATTTCTTAATAATGAATTGATATATCAAATCTTTGAAAGAAGTTTAAGTTATTGTTAATAGCTGTTTAGCAGTAAAACTGCCACATGACACAACATTGAAATCCAAATTAATTTTTCCCAGGAGCTGAACAACTGATTAATAAAACACAATATTATTTCCTACTGTCTTAGATTCACTGGAAACTTCTGATGTTTTTGTCATTCATTGTAAGTTGTATGGTGTCAGTAACATTTAGCATGCTAAATTTGTATTCATATACAAATATATGTGTTATATAGATATAAACATATACATATACACACATATATAAAATATACTGACATATAAATATACATGTTTGCATATAGAATGAAGAATGACAGTAGCTAGGTAACTTGATCAAAACTATAGAATCACAATGATATTTTATTTTTGCCTTTTCCCACAATAATACACCCAAATCACTCTATAGACTCATCCATTTTTTATAATTATATATTAAAATATAAAAACCAGTATACTTAAAATGTATGAAAATTATTTTATAGTACAAGAGTGGAATAAATTTTGATTTTGAGATAAATGTAAACTGTGAAGCAGTTTGTTGTTGTTCAGTCACTCAGTCATGTCTGACTCTGCAACCCATGGACTACTGCAGGTCAGGTTTCCCTGTTCATCACCATCTCCCAGTTTGCTCAAATTCATGTCCTTTGAGGTAGTAATGCCATCCAACCTTCTAACCCTCTGTCATCTTTTTCTCTTCCTTCCTTTAAACTTTCCTTCTTTCCTACAATCAGAATCTTTTCCAATGAGTTGACTCTTCATATCAGATAAAAAGGATTGGAGCTTTAGCTTCAGCATCAGTCCTTCCAATGAATATTCAGGGTTGATTTCCTTTGGGTTTGACTGGTTTGATCTCCTTGCAGTCCAAGGGGCTCTTAAGAGTCTTCTTCAACACCACAGTTCAAAGGCGTCAATTCTTCAACTCTCAGCTTTCTTAATAGTCCAACTCTCACATCCATACAGGACAACTGAAAACACCATAACTTTGACTATACAGATCTTTGCCAGCTAAGTAGTATCTCTGCTTTTTAACATGCTGTCTAGGTTTGTCATAGCTTTTCTTCCAAGGAACAAGTGTCTTTTAATTTCATGACTGCAGTAATTGTCTGAAGTGATTTTGGAGCCCAAGAATATAAAGTCTCTCACTGTTTCCATTGTTTTCCAGTTTATTTGCCCTGGAATGAGGGGACCAGAAACCATGATGTTACTTTTTCTGAATGTTGAGTTTTAGGTCAGCTTTTTCACTTTCCTCTTTGACCTTCATTAAGAGGCTCTTTAGTTTCTCTTCCCTTTCTTCCATAAGCGTGGTGTTATCAGCATATCTGTGGTTATTGATATTTTTCCGAGCAAACTTTGATTCCATCTTTTTTTTTCTTCTTCCAGCACAGAGTTTCTCATGATGTACTTTGCATAGAAGTTAAATAACCAGTATGACAATATGTAGCCTTGATTTACACCTTTCCCAATTTTGGACCAGTCTGTTGTCCCATGTCTGGTTCTGCCTGTTATTTTTGAACTGCATGCAGTTTCCTCAGGAGGCAGGTCAGGTAGTCTGGTATTCTCATCTCTTTCAGAATTTTCCACAGTTTTCTGTGATCCACACAAAGGCTTTAGCATAGTCAATGAAGCAGAACGGATGTTTTTCCATAATTCTTTTGCTTTTCCTGTGATCCAATGGATGTTGGCAATTTGATCTCTGGTATCTCTGCCTTTTCTAAATCCAGCTTGAACATCTGGAAGTTCTTGGCTCAAGTACTGTTGAAGCCTAGGTTGAAGGATTTTGAGCATTTCCTTGCTAGCATGTAAAATGAGTGCAATTGTGTGATAGAGCATTCCTTGGCATTGCCCTTCTTTGGGACTGGGATGAAAATTGACCTTTTCCAGTCCTGTGACCACTGATGACTTTTCTAAATTTGCTGGCATATTGAATACACCGTTTTAACAGAACCATCTTTTAGGGTTTGAAATAGCTCAGTTGGTGTCCATCACCTCCGCTAGCTTTGTCCTTAGTATTGCTACCCAAGGCCCACTTGATTTTGCACTCCAGGATATCTGGCTCTAGGTGAGTGATCACACCACCATGGTTATCTGTGTCATTAAGATCTTTTTCGTTACTACTAATTTTTAAGTGAATTTATGTTTTACCAGAAGGTATGATAATAGGATTAATTCTCCTGGAAGGGGGCTCTTCCATTATTCTATATATTAAGGCCTGACCATAGAGTTAGTCATAACCCTCCAGTTGATTCTCTTGAGAATATATCATGAGAGCAAAGAATAATGTGAGTATTTGATACTTTGAGTGAAAATGTATTCATGGACATGCTGGAGAAGGTAATGAAGATGATGGGTTCCACAAAAGGTCCTACTTTGTGCAGCCATTCTGAGTATGGAGGACCCATGGAGAATGGGAACTACCACTGCAATTAAATGTTGTAAAATTCTGCCATGTGTAGCTCCAATAGAAAGAGACAGGGAAGCATATGAATAGATAGGATATTGAGAGACAAGGGCCTTTCCTGATGAAGAGGAGAATCTTCAGAACAAAACACTCTCTCTGTGGCACTGGGATTACCCAAGATAGAGAGAAAGCCCTGACTGATTAAGACAGAATTACTTTCCCAATTCAGGCATTTTATGATTTGAGACAGATTTAATTTGATTTAGACAAATCAAATTCAATTGAAACAACTCAGTTGTGGAGAATTTCATGCCAGTTGCACCAGGAGAATGAAATTTTGACAGAAGGTTTTCCTGTATTTATCAAGATTTCATACAGTATAAAAATCTGCTGGTATAATTGCTCTAATTTCCTAAACAACTGCTTTGTGCTAACTGATACACACATATCTGCAACTCTCACCCTTCTCACAATATGGAAGACAACTTGGCTATACTGAGTTTTAGAGAGTGTTTTGATTATCTACTGCTTTAAAAACTATACAAAAATGATCTTCATGACACAGATAACCATGATGGTGTGATCATTCACCTAGAGCCAGATATCCTGGAATGTGAAGTCAAGTGAGCCTTAGGAAGCATCACTATGAACAAAGCTAGTAGAGGTGATGGAATTTCAGTTGAGCCATTTCAAATCCCAAAAGTTTATGAGAGTGCTGCACTCAATATGCCAGCAAATTTGGAAAAGTCAGCAGTGGCCACAGGACTGGAAAAGGTCAGTTTTCATTCCCATCCCAAAGAAAGGCAATACCAAAGAATGTTGAAACAATCACACAATTGTGCTCATCTCACACGCTAGCAAAGTAGTGCTCAAAATTCTCCAAGCCAGGCTTCAACAGTACATGAGCCATGAATTTCCTGATGTTCAAGCTGGATTTAGAATTGGCAGAGGAATCAGAAATCAAATTTCCACTATCTACTGAATCATAGAAATACCAAGAGGGTTCCAGAAAAAAGCATCTTCTGCTTTAATGACTACATCAAATCCTTTAATCTGATGGATCACAACAAACTATGGATGCTTCTGAAAGAGATAGGAATACCAGACCACCTGACCTGCCTCCTGAGAAATCTGTATTCAGGTCAAAAAGCAACAGTTAGAACTGGACATGGACCAACAGACTGGTTCCAAACTGGGAAAGGCATACCTCAAGACTGTATATTTTCATGCTGCTTATTTAACTTATATGAAGAGTACATCATGAGAAATGCTGGGCTGAAGGATGTACAAGCTAGAATAAAGATTGCTGGGAGAAATAATAATAACCTCAGATATGCAGATGATACCACCCTTATGGCAGAAAGTGAAGAAGATCTAAAGAACTTGATGAGAGTGAAAGAAGAGAGGGAAAAAGTTGTCTTAAAACTCCATATTCAGAAAATGAAGATCATGGCATCTGGTCCCATTACTTCATGGCAAATAGACTGTTAAACAATGGAAACAGTGAGATACTTTATTTTGGGAGGCTCCAAAATCACTGCATATGGTGACTGTAGCCATAAAATTAAAAGAGGTTTTCTCCTTGGAAGGAAAGTTATGACCAACCTAAACAGCATATTAAAAAGCAGATACATTACTTTTCCAACAAAAGTCTGTCTAATCAAAGCTATGGTTTTTCTAGTAGTCATGTATGGATGTGAGATTTGGACTGTATAGAAAGCTGAGTGCTGAAGAATTGATGCATTTGAACTGTGGTATTGGAGAAGACTCTTGAGTCCCTTGGACTGCAAAAATATCCAACCAGTCAATCCTAAAGGAAATTAGTCCTGAATATTCATTGGAATGACTGATGCTGAAGCTTAAACTGCAGTACCTGGCGACCTGATGCGAATAGCTGACTCACTGGAAAAGATCCTGATGCTGGGAAAAATTGAAGGTGAGAGGAGAAGGGGACAACAGAGGATGAGATACTCGAATGGCATCACGGACTCGGTGGACTTTAGTTTGAGCAAGCTCCAAGAGTTGGTGATGGATAGGGAAGTCTGGCATGCTACAGTCCATGGAGTTGCAAAGAGTTGGGCACAACTGAGAGATTGAATTGAACTGAGAACTCTTAATTAGGTGGTTACAGCTTGGTTCTTTTCTTTCATTTAATTGCACATAAAATATGGCTACAGCTAAAATGATGGGCTCCTCACACTGCAGAACATGGCCAGCCACCACTTTTTCCTCATGCAGGCTTAGAGTCTCCACAAGTGATTCTTCAATGTATTCTCTTAAGGTTGGCTAATTTGGGCTTGGCTGCCCCACAACATGTCAGCATGACAATACAAAATGCTTACATGGCAGTAAAACTTTCAACAATGAATACTCAATAAACAAACAAAGAAACTGCATTGCCTTTCTCTAGTTCTCTAAACCATCAAAAAACGTGTCCATTTTCAAAGGGAGGGATTATAAATCTCTTTCTGATGGGAGGTGTATAAAAGGGTTTGTGTACATGTTTTAAAAGTGTAACATGCAGAGAGCAGGTGGTGAAACCCAGGTCTTCAATAATATAAGGCTTCTTCCAGTCAAGCACTTTTCCATTTCAGTGTGATCAGGTTAAGATCAAAAGATAAAGTGAAAACTCTAAATGAAAACATCACTTAGTAATAAGTCCAATTAGATCATTTTTCTTATTAAGTTAAAAAAATTTGCCAACAATAGTATCAGGTGTAGAACTAACACAGAATTGCATAATCAAATTCTGCCTTTGTTACCTGAAATAATCTCTTACAAATATAATTACATGTGCTCTGAATTACAGAGTAATTTATTAAAATTTTAACATAAAAGGTCTCAAAATACATGGTTCTACTGTTTTTGTCATTGTCTCATCCCTATTCTTTTCAGTTTTGCATTTGATTTCCTACTTCCTTTCAATCCCCAAAGACTCAGCATTGAAATTATTTCTTTTTTTTTTTTTTTTTGAAATTATTTCTTTGTATTCTCAGTCTTTGTGATTAATGGCAGTTTAAGTTGGTACATATCTACAATAAGTAATAGAATTTAACTTCACTATAAATTTTTAAATTGAAGAGGTGAAATAACAGAAGGCCCCTTTGTGGGAGAGTATATCAAGCACATGGATGATTTATCCATAGTAAAAAGTAACTCAACATTGAATATTTGTCATCTCTTGTCAGAGGCGGGCATGTGAGGCATTCAGGCATAATTACAAATTTGTTGATTCCTACCCATTGTGCACTGACTATTTTCTTAGTCTCTTTGGCCTGATAGAACAACTTCAGCTTGGCCTCTGTTATTCCCTTACTTAACTTCTGTGCATATAATTATCTGCAGTGCAGATTTCTTTTGAGACTCTGTTAGTTTATTTTATAAAGAAATCCTAATAGTCATTTTTTGTTATAAACTTTATGATTTCTTATTTTCAAGTTGTCATGCCTCATTATATTTTAATGCTTGACTATTTATTCTTGAGCATAGGGTCACTAGTTGGTGAGGTGTCTCACTTCATGTGAAATACAGAAATCTTATTAATCTAATGAATTATAATTAAGATAATGTGGACTATGAGGAAAATATGATGCATAACTGTGTACAGAACTTTTTTCTAATTATGATGGCAATTATGCAAAATATGTATGAAGTGAAAGTGCAAGTCGCTCAGTCATGTCCGACTCTTTGTGATTCCATGGACTATACAGTCTATGAAATTCTCCAGGCCAGAATACTGGAGTGGGTAGCCTTTCCCTTCTCCAGGGGAACTTCCCAACCCAGGGATCGAGCCCAGGTCTCTTGCATTGCAGGCAGATTCTTTACCAACTGAGCCACAAGGGAATGTATAAGTGTATGTAAATAGTAAACATGAAATGCAAATCTGAGAGCAGTTTTCAGGAACACATTAATTAGCATGATGGACACCAGGAGCATTACTCACAGTGCACAGATGGAGACACAATTGCACAAATGACAAATTGGATTTTTCATATTATCATAGCACATTTTTAGGAATAAGGAAAACTTACAATGAATATATAACTTTAGTAATGATTGACTCACAGGGAACATGACCCCATTTTAAAGATGGAAAGCTGAGTATGAGAAATCCAGTTTATGATTAATGTCAGCATTTGTTGTGGTACTGGGTAAGGTTGTGCTGCTGCTGCTGTCACTTCAGTCATGTCCAACTCTGTGCCACCCCATAGACAGCAGCCCATCAGGCTGCCCCGTCCCTGAGATTCTCCAGGCAAGAACACTAGAGTGGGTTGCCATTTCCTTCTCCAATGCATGAAAGTGAAAAATGAAAGTGAAGTCGCTCAGCCATGTCCGACTCATAGCGACCCCATAGACTGAAGCCTACCAAGCTCCTCCATACATGGGATTTTCCAGGCAAAAGTGCTGGAGTGGGGTGTCATTGCCTTCTCCGGGGTAAGGTTGTAGAGAAGGGCATATCTGCACAATTCAGTTAACTTTTCTACCCCATGAGATTCTTCCTGAGAGTGGAAAAAAGGAGAGGGAAGAAACTGTACACACGAATATAAACAGAAAAGATGGAGATAGTCCAGCCACAAGAGACAATAAAGAGGTGTACTTTAAAATAGAGATTTATGAACAACTGCACTTTACTTTTAGGCAAGTAAGGAGCCCTGAAATCAGAACACTAGGTGGAATTATGAGTAATTGTACTCTTCCCTGCTCAACCATAACATTTTGAGAGAGAGATCAAAGGATCACAGCATTATTAAATAAAGATTTTTTAGACACACTCATGATTCTCCCAAAAAATATATACCTAGTCAAGGGTAGAATTGAAGAATAGTTGGCATATAAAACCTCTAGTCTTTTGTTCATGTTGCTTCATCACTCTTGTTTCTACACTGGAGACACTGCAACATCACCTCCATAGGAAATAGGAAATGATAGAACAAGTAGATGGATCACAGTACATAAAGGATTCTGTATATGCACACACCCATACACACATGCACAGTTTCAGTTTTGTCATTAAATTTTTCAATTTAGCTAGCTATTGTGCATTCCATACAAATTATTGCACTCAATAGCCCTCATTTCACATGCTATCAAAGTAATGCTAAAAATTATCCTTACTAGGCTTCAACAGTATGTGAACTGAGAATTTTCAGATGTTAGGGTGGATTTAGAAAAGGCAGAGAAACCAGACACCAAATTTCCTACATCCTATGATTTCTGTTGAATCATAGAAAAAAAAAAAAAAAAAGAGAATTCCAGAAAAACATCTACTTCTGCTTCACTGACTACATTAACACCTTTGACTGTACAGATCATAACAAACTGGGAAATTCTTCAAGACATGGGAATACCAGACCACCTGACCTGCCTCCTGAGGAACTTATTTGCAGGTCAAGAAGCAACAGTTAGAACTGGACATGGAAAATGGATGGGTTCAAAATTGGAAAGGTATATGTCGAGGCTCTATATTATCACCCTGCTTATGTAACTTATATGCAGAGTACATCATGAGGAATTCTGGGCTGGATGAAACACAAGCAGGCATCAGAGATACCAGGGGAAATATCAAGAACCTCAGATCTACAGATGACACCTTATGGAAGAAAGCAAAGAGGAACTAAAGAGTCTCTTTTAAAAAATTTATTTATTTTTAATTGAAGGATAAAAGCTTTACAAAATTTTGTTGTTTTCTGTAAAACCTCAACATGAATCTGCCATCAGTTCAGTTCAGTTCAGTTCAGTCGCTCAGTCCTGTCCGACTCTTTGCAACCCCATGAATCGCAGCATGCCAGGCCTCCCTGTTCATCACCATCTCCCGGAGTTCACTCAGACTCATGTCCATCAAGTCCGTGATGCCATTCAGCCATCTCATCCTCGGTCGTCCCCTTCTCCTCCTGTCCCCAAACCTTCCCAGCAACAGAGTCTTGTCCAATGAGTCAACTCTTCACATGAGGTGGTCAAAGTACTGGAGTTTCAGCTTTAGCATCATTCCTTCCAAGGAAATCCCAGGGTTGATCTCCTGCAGAATGGACT
>SJYW01044877.1:61207-99366 GCA_006410735.1 Raphicerus campestris | reverse complement strand
ACCACATTTCAAAAGCATCAACTCTTTGGCACTCAGCCTTCTTCACAGTCCAACTCTCACATCCATACATGACCACTGGAAAAACCATAGCCTTGACTAGACGAACCTTAGTCAGCAAAGTAAGTCTCTGCTCTTGAATATACTATCTAGGTTGGTCATAACTTCCCTTTCAAGGAGTAAGCGTCTTTTAATTTCATGGCTGCAGTCACCATCCGCAGTGATTTTGGAGCCCCCCAAAATAAAGTCTGACACTGTTTCCACTGTGTCCCCATCTATTTCCCATGAAGTGATGGGACCAGATGCCATGATCTTTGTTTTCTGAATGTTGCGCTTTAAGCCAACTTTTTCGCTCTCCTCTTTCACTTTCATCAAGAGGCTTTTTAGCTCCTCTTCACTTTCTGTCATAAGGGTGGTGTCATCTGCATATCTGAGGTTATTGGTATTACTCCCAGGAATATTGATTCCAGCTTGTGTTTCTTCCAGCCCAGCGTTTCTCATGATGTACTCTGCATAGAAGTTAAATAAACAGGGTGACAATATACAGCCTTGACGTACTCCTTTTCCTATTTGGAACCAGTCTGTTGTTCCATGGCCAGTTCTAACTTTTGCTTCCTGACCTGCATACAGATTTCTCAAGAGGCAGGTCAGGTGGTCTGGTATTCCCATCTCTTTCAGAATTTTCCACAGTTTCTTGTGATCTACACAGTCAAAGGCTTTAGCATAGTCAATAAAGCAGAAATAGATGTGTTTCTGGAACTCTCTTGCTTTTGTGATGATCCAGCAGATGTTGGCAATTTGATCTCTGGTTCCTCTGCCTTTTCTAAAACCAGCCTGAACGTCAGGGAGTTCATGGTTCACATATTGCTAAAGCCTGGCTTGGGGAATTCTAGGGTCTTGGAGTTGGGGCTCCCACTCCAAAGGCTCGGGGTTTGATCTCTGGGAAGGAATGAAGATTCTACAAGTGGTTTGCTATGAGATTAAGGAAGAGTAAAACAAATATCTAAAAACAAGAAAGCAAACATGAATCCCAGAAAAATGGCAGTTACAGAATCAAGCAAATAATAATTAAAATAATGGAATATACACATATACATAAGCACCCATGAGCAAAGTGAAAACAGTCCAACAAAGATAAAGTACAGTAGATTGATCTGGTGAACAAAGGAAATCAAAAATTATATTTACCAGTTAAGAACAAAACTAACCTAATCACAAACTGGAAAACAAAACTAAAGCAAGGTGCCAAGTGGGGAATAAAGCAATGAAAACAAAACAAACAAACATGTTGAGAGGAAAGGAAAGAAAGAATAGATATGCAATGTTAAATAGAGGTAGATGAAGATTTATATACATTAAAGGTTAACTGCAAGGGAAAAGAATAGTAGGAAAGGCAAACAAAGGAATGAATGTAGAAAAAAATAATAGGTTTTAAAAAATTAAAATAATAAGAAAGAGAAAAAAGGAAAAAACAGAAGAAGAAAAAAGAAAGGAAAACTCCACAGACCTGCAAAAGCCCAATGTAGAGGCATAGGTTTATAACAACAATACAAACTGTGACTGGATATACACATATACATATACACCCATAAGCAAAATCAAAACAGTCCAACAAAAATTAAGTACAATAGATTGACCCAGCAAA
Source organism: Raphicerus campestris (assembly GCA_006410735.1). Taxonomy (NCBI): domain Eukaryota; kingdom Metazoa; phylum Chordata; class Mammalia; order Artiodactyla; family Bovidae; genus Raphicerus; species Raphicerus campestris. Next base: position 97,724 of record SJYW01044877.1, on the reverse strand, counting down.
CAAAAGAAACCAAAAATTATATCTACCAGAACAAAACTAATTAAAACACAAACTGGAATACAAAACTAATGCAAGGTTCCAACTGGGGAATAAAGCAATGAAAATAAAACTACCAAATATGTTGAGAGGAAAGGAGATTAAAAAAAAGAAAGAATAGATATGCAAAGTTAAATAGAGATAGATAAAGAAGATTTATGTACATTAAAGATTAACTGCAAGGGGAAAAGAACAGTAGGAAAAGCAAACAAAGGAATAGATGTAGAAAAAAATAATAGGTTTAAAAAATTAAAATTATAAAAAGAAGAGGAAAACTCCACAGAACTGCAAAGGCCCAATGTCGAGGCAGAGGTTTATGACAACAATAAAATATGTGACTGAGGAAGAAGGGGGAAAAAAAAGCTCAAAACCTTAATTGGATTTCTTAGTGCCAAAAAATCAACAACTACAACAGAGACGGGGCGGGGGGGGGAACATCTGCAGAACAAGTCAAAAAATAAGAATAATAAATGTTTTTCTTGAGTCACTGCTGTCAGAGTCCTTTCCCATGCTGGGATTCACAGTCCACTTTACCTCCCTAGGATGCCTTCCAACACTGTACTGATCTCTGGACCTGCCATGGGGGATGCTCAGATTCTAATCTGGTTCTATTCCTGTGTGTTCTTGCCTCCAATGTCCACAGCTATCAGAGCTAGTGTGTTTTCTTTTGTGGAGCTCTCAATGGCCCTTATGTATTCCATAGACACAGAGACTGCTTAGTTGATCGTGTAGATTTAATCTGCAGCTTGTTAGCTGGTAGGAAGGTTTTGAGTCTTCTTCCTTAGCCACACTGCCCCTGGGATTCAATTGTGGTTTTATTTCCACCTCTACATGTTGGTCGTCCACTGGGGTTTAGCTCCTGAAGCGTCCCTGGAGGGCTTGGGTTTGTCACTGAGGACCAGGTGTGGAAGTGGTGCAACTGCTTGGGTTGCAGGTGTTCTGGCAGCACCAGGTACTCAGGAGGATTGGCGGCTTTCTAGAAGGGCATGACAACCAGTATTGGCCAATACACTCCAGTATTCTTGCCTGGAGAACCCCCTCTCTGACAGAGAAGCCTGGCAGGCCACAGTCTACAGAGTTGCAAACAGTCGGACAGGAGGGAAGTGACTGCACGCATAAATACAAGACTTTTTTTTTTTTTTTTTTTGCCTGTGGCAGCTCTGCCCCAGTGAGGGCTCAGCATGAAGGTGAAGCAGCTGCTTGGCTTGCAGGGACTCTGGTGGCGCCAAGTGTGCAGGGACATAGACTGCATAGACTGCCTCCATGTCAGGAGTTACGGCCCTACCAGTCTTTTTTCTAGCCTCTCATAGCTGGCCATCAAGCCTCTCTGGCCAGTCTTTCTCCATAGCTCTGCCTGTTCAGGCACTTAGAGGGATCCCTTGCCTGGGGTCCTTCTCTATTGTCCGGTGCATCAGGCACATAGAGGGGACCCCCTAACGGGTCCTACTCTGTATTTCAGTGCATCAGGCATTTGATGGGCCAGCCTCTCTATTGTTCAGCTGCCGATGCTGGCATGTGGAGAGAGGCCATGGTGATGGCTCCAACCTCTATGTGTGACTCAGGAGTATCATCTTGCTTCCATGGCTACCTGGCTCTGTCTTTCTGCAGACAACAGCAGCCCTCACCCTGGGATTGCACCACAATCCCGAACTCCAGCTCCCAGCCACTGCCCCTTCCAGGAGACCCATGTTCCTGCCCGGCATATGTATGGCTTTAGCAAGGACTATCTGATTCCCATTCCATTTAGCTGCCACAGATCAGCTGTTTCACTCTCAGCCTGAAATGTTTCTCCTCTGACTCAGACAACTGCCCTGCTGTGGGGATCGGACCCCTACTTCATTTAGTTCCCCCACCAGACAAAGGTAGGTCCAGTCCTACTAACACTCCTGTTTTTCCCCCTAGTTCCTTCATTCTACCAAGTTTAGCGTGGTTCTATATATTCTTTTCCACTGGTCAGGTACTCCTGTCCACTCTCAGCTGGTGTTCTGCATGCACATCTGTGTCTGAAGGTGTATTCCTGATGTATCCACTGAGAGAGATGTATTCCACATCCACCTACTCCTCTGCCACTTTGTTCTAAATTTTACTTTTGCAACTGATTCAACACTGTTTCCGGGAACAATCTTACACATTTCCTTGTCCTCCTGGAGATGGGTGTGTGTCTGTGTGTGTGCGTTAGTCACTCAGTCGTGTCTGATTCTTTGCAACCCCATAGACTATAGCCCTCCAGGTTACTGTGTCCATGGAATTCTCCGGGCAAGAATATTGGAGTAGGTAGCCATTCCCTTCTCCAGCGGATCTTCCTGCTCCAGGGAATAAACCCTGGTCTCCTGCATTGCAGGAAGGTTCCTTAACCATCTGAGGCACCAGGGAAGTCCACGAATGTGTATTCACCAGCAAAAAATCACCATAAGTAAAATGGAAAGACTAGCAACACATCAGAAGGAATTTACAATAATTACACAGAGTTAGTATCCAGGGATATTAATATTAAATAAAGATGTATATTCACAACAATGGATAAGAGGTCCCATTAGTCCAATGTTCACACATTCTGTGAAGAATTTTTGCTTATAGATTTTCAGAAAGTCTTTATTTATATGTCATTTATATATTTATGCAAGTACATTAAAATGTCTATTGTATACATATAAAATCACATGTGCATTGCCCGATCAATTTCTGTTCACATTTGAGGATTTAAAAATCTATTATCTATGACAAGGACAAACTTGTAAAATTCTTTTTTTAAGGCCCATGTGTAGTATTTTTTTTTAATCACTAGACCATTTTTTAGAGCAGTGTCAGTTTTACATAGAAATTGACTGTAAAGTACAAAGAGTTCCTTTATATCCTCCATCTTCAGACAGTGTCCCCTATATTTACACTTTTAAATTATTGAAATATAGGGCTTCCCTGGTGGCTCAGGGGTAAGAGTCTGCCTGCCAATGCAAGAGATGTAAGAGATATGGGTTCAATCCCTGGGTAGAGAAGATCCCTTGGAGAAGGAAAGGCACCCCACTCCAATATTCTTGCCTGGGAATTCCCATGGACAAAACAGTCTGGCGGATTACAGTCCATGTGGTCGTTTAGAATCAGACACGCCTTAGTGGCTAAACAACACAGAACAACAGTCAACAATTACTGTGGTATATTTTTTACTTTTGATGCACTAACATTGATATATTTATTATTATTACTATTATTAAAGCCCACAGTTCTCTATTGCAAAATTCAGACTTAACTTTTTTTTCTTTTTTTGCAAGCTTAAGTTGAAGAAAGGAGGGAAAACCAGTACGCCATTGAGGTATGTCCTAAATCAAATCCCTTATAATTATGCAGTGGAGGTGACAAATAGATTCAATGGATTAAATCTGGTAGACACAGAACCTATGGACAGAGGTTCGTAACACTGCACAGGAGGTGGTGACCAAAACTATCCCAAAAAGGAAAAAAATGCAAGAAGGCAAAGTGGTTATCTGAGGAGGCTTTACAAATAGCTGAGAAAAAAAGAGAAGCAAAAAGCAAGGGAGAAAGGGAAAGATATATCCAACTGAATGCAGAGTTCCAGACAATAGCAAGGAACGATAAGACAGCTTTCTTAAGTGAACAATGAAAAGAAATAGAGGAGAAAAAACAGAATGGGAAAGACTAGAAATCTCTTCAAGAAAATCAGAGATATCAAGGAAACATTTCATGTTAAAGATGGGAATGATAAAGGGAAGAAACAGTAAGGACCTAACAGAAACAGAAGCGGAAGATATTAAGAAGAGGTGGNGGAGAAAAAACAGAATGGAAAAGACTAGAAATCTCTTCAAGAAAATCAGAGATATCAAGGAAACATTTCATGTTAAAGATGGGAATGATAAAGGGAAGAAACAGTAAGGACCTAACAGAAACAGAAGCGGAAGATATTAAGAAGAGGTGGCAACAATACACAGAACTATACAAAAAAGTCTGAATGACCCATATAACCATGATAGTGTGATCATCACCTAGAGCCAGACATCCTGGAGTGTAAAGTTAAGTGGGCCTTAGGAAGCATTACTTTGAACAAAGCTAGTGGAGGTGATGGAATTCCAGTTGAGCTATTTCAAATCCTAAAAGATGATGTTGTCAAAGTGCTGCACTCAATATGCCAAAGTTTGGAAAACTTAGCAGTGGCCACAGGACTGGAAAAGGTCAGTTTTCATTCCAATCCCAAAGTAGGGCAATGCCAAAGAATGTTCAAACTACCATATAATTGCACACATTTCACATATTAGCAAGATTATGCTCAAAATTCTCCAAGCAAAGCTTCAGCAGTAAATGAACTAAGAATTTCCAGATGTACAAGCTGGGTTCAGAAAACACAGAGGAACCAGAGATTCCTGGTTCCTGGAATTTTAGAAAAACATCTACTTCTGCTTCACTGACTACATAAAAGCCTTTGACTGTGTGGATCACAACACACTGTGGAAAATTCTTAAAGAGATAGGAATAGCAGACCACCTTACCTGTCTCCTGAGAAACCTGTACACAGGTCAAGAAGCAACAGTTAGAACTGGACATGGAACAACAGACTGGTTCAAAATTGGGAAAGAAGTATGACGATGATGTATATTGTCACCCTGATTATTTAACTGCTACATAGAGTATACCATTCGAAATGCTGGTCTGGATGAATTAAAAGGTGGAACCAAGATTGCCTGGAGAAATAACAACCTCAGATATGCAAATGACATCACTCTAATGGCAAAAGGTGAAGAGGAACTAAAGAATCTCTTGATGAGGGTGAAAGACAAGGGCAAAAAAGCTGGCTTAAAACTCAACATTCAAGAGGTTTCCCTGGTGGCTCAGTGGTAAGGAATCCACCTGCCAATGCAGGAGACACTGGTTCAATCCTTGATCCAGGAGGAAACCACGTGCCTCAGAGAAGCTAAGGCCATGCACGACAACTACGAAGCCTGTGCTCTAGAGCCCAGGAGCTTCAACCACTGAAGCCCATGTGCCCTAGAGTCCATGTTCCACAACAAGAAAAGCCACCATAATGAAAAGCCCATGCACCACAACTAGAAAGTAGTTCTCATTTGCCTCAACTAAAGAAAAGCCCACACAGCAACAAAGACCCAGCCCAGCCAAAAAATAAATAAAAGCAGGGCCTGAAAGCAACATCTGTACACCCATGTTAACACTGACATCATTCACAACAGCTAAAATGGGTAAACAGCCCAAGTGTACATCAATGGATGAATGGATAAGCAATATGGGATGTATATATACAATTGAATATTATCCACCCTTAAAGGCAATTCTGACATTTGCTACAACATGAATAAACCTCGGGGTTTATCACTGTGTTCAGTGAAATAAAGCAGTCACATAAGGACAAATACTGTACCATTTCACTTGAACGTTACCTAATGTGTAAAGTAGAGAGGTGATAACCAGAGGCTGGTGGAAGAGGCCTTGGGGCATTTAATGGGTACGGAAGTTTAGTTTTGCAAGATGATAAGAGCTATTTGAGATGGATGGTGGTAATATATTCAAAATATTATGAATATACTTAACACACTGGAATTGTTGTTGTTCCATCACTAAGTCATGTCCGACTCTTTGCAACCCCATGGACTGCAGCATGCAAGGCTTCCTTGTCCTCCACTATCTCCTGGAATTTGCTAAAATTCATGTCCACTCAGTCAGTGATGCTATCTAACCATCTCATCCTCTGTCGCCCCCTTCTCTTCCTGCCCTCACTCTTTACCAGCATCAGGGTCTTTTCCAATGAGTTGGCTCTTCGCATCAGGTGACCAAAGTACTGGAGCTTCAGTTTCAGCATCAGTCTTTCCAATAAATATTCAGAATTGATTTCCTTGAGGATTGATTGGTGTGATCTCCTTGCAGTCCAAAAGACTCTCAAGAGTCTTCACCAGCATCACAATTTGAAAGCATCAACTCTTCCGCACTCAGACTTAAAATAGTTAGGGAGGTACATTTTATATTATATGTATGTTAGCACAGTTTTTACACATAAAAAAGTAAGAGGCCTATGCACTATTTATTTTTTACCTCAGTCTTATGAAGAATCTTGAAAACAGTGAAAGCAGGTGTAATACCTATTTTAGTCAAAATTCTCTTGATTGCAAGAGACAAAATGCAACTAAAGCAGAAAAGAAACTTAGGAAACAGAATTTGAGTGTAGCTACCTCAGGGAAAAGTAGATCCAGACTTCAAATGACACTAGGGACTTTCCTTAGAGTCACATCTCGCCTTCATTCTTAATGATTTTACTTATTTGGCTTTGCTGGGTCTTCGTTCCTGCGTGGGTTTTTCTCTAGCTGTGGTGAGTGAGGGCTACTCTCTAGTTTCAGTGTGTGGGCTTCTTACTGCAGTAGCGTCTCTTGTTGTGGCTCACAAGCTCTAGAGCACAGGCTCAATAGTTGTGCCACATGGGCTTAGTTGCTCCATGACTTGTGGGATCTTCCCAGATGAGGGATCTAACCCGTGTTTTCTGCATTGGCAGGCAGATTCTTTAGCACTAAGATACCAGGGAAGCCCTCTGCTTCATTTAAAGGTTTAGAACTCTCCATCCTGGCTGATGGCTGGGTTCTCCCTGCAAGGAGGGGAGATGGATAAGAGCAACTCTGCCCTGAGTAAGGTCACCTCTCAGCACCTGTTTATATGGTTTTGGTAAATACACTTGAGTCACCTGCCCAAAACCTGGGCAGTCACTTGCCACTGGGATAGAATACAGCTGCAGCTACACAGGCCAGAGTGCTGCCCAAAGGTAAGTAGAGTGTGCCAGGATTCCAGGCCCCAGAACAGGATGAATGGACTGGACACACACTGAAAGACTCCACAAACCCATTTTAATTTACAGATAGGAAACTAGAGCTCAAAAAAAGTTTAATTTGTCCAAAACTAGGCAATAGTAAAATGACTAATAATCCAAATGATACACTTTTGTGATCTTTTCAGACCTTCAATCTTTCCAGCTTTAGTTTGTGACAAATGCCAGTAAGGACTTTGAGGTATCCAAATAAATTAGCTGACTTATACAGGGATGAAAACAACATAATTAACAGTAGTATAACAGAGAGCACTTCATGTCTAGGGAGATGGAGGAGTTCATGCCCAATCCTGCCACCTGGTGGGACTGTGGTCTCAAAATAGCTTAGAGAGAGTGTGAAGCAGCACGCTAAATAGATGTAGGAGACACAATCACCTGTCACCAGCACAGCACTGACTGAGCCAGAGCAAGTGGTTTCTCGTTGCTTCCATCAGGAAAGCTCTCAACAAGGCAAAAGAGTGACATACAACGCCCATACTCAGGCATGAGTCAAAGATGGGACCTGATGTTCTGTTCAGTTCAGTCTCTTAGTTGTGTCCTAGCCTTTGTGACCCCATGGACTGCAGCACATCAGGCTTCCCTGTCCATCACCAACTCCAGGAGCTTGCTCAAACTCATATCCATCGAGTTGGTGATGTCATCCAACCATCTCATCCTCTACCATCCCTTTTTCCTCCTGTCTTCAATCTTTCCCAGGATCAGTCTCTTTTTCAATGAGTCAGTTCTTCACATCAGGTAGCCAAAGAATTGGAGCTTCAGCTTCAGTCCTTTGAATGAATATTCAGGACTGATTTCCTATAGGATGGACTGCTTTGATCCCCTTGCAGTCCAAGGGACTCTCAAGAATCCTCTCCAACACTATAGTTCAAAAGCATCAATTCTTCAGTGCTCAGCTTTCATTATGGTCCAATTCTCACATCCATACAAGACTACTAGAAAAACCATAGCTTTGACTATACGGACCACTGTTGGCAAAGTAATGTCTCTGATGCTTTTTTAATGTCTCTGCTGTCTAGGTTGGTCATAGCTTTTCTTCCAAGGAGCAAACGTCTTTTAATTTCATGGCTGCACTCACCATCTGCAGTGATTATGGAGCCCAAGAAAATAAACTCTGTCACTGTTTCCACTGTTTCCCCATCTATTTGCCATGAAGTGATGAGATCAGATGCCATGATGTTAGTTTTTCGAATGTTGTGTTTTAAGCCAGCTTTTTCACGCTCCTCTTTCACTTTCATCAACAGGCTCTTTAGTTCCTCTACATTTTATGCCACGAGGATAGTGTTTTCTGCATATCTGAGTTTATTGATATTTACCCCAGCAATCTTGATTCCAGCTTGTGCTTCATCTAGCCTGGGATTTCGCATGATGTACTTTCCATATAAGTTAAATAAGCAGGGTGACAATATACACCCTTGACGTACTCCTTTCCCAATTTGGAACCAGTCTGCTGTTCCATGTCCAATTCTAAAAGTTGCTTCTTGACCTGCATACAGGTTTCACAGGAGCCGGATAAAGTGATCTGGTATTCTCACCTCTTTAAAATTTTCCACAGTTTGTTGTGATCCATACAGTCAAAGGCTTTAGCATAGTCAGTGAAGCAGATGTTTGTCCGAAATTCTCTTGCTTTTTTTATGTTGGCAATTTGATCTCTGGTTCTTCTGCCTTTTCTAAATCCAGCTTGAACATCTGGAAGTTCATGGTTCACATACTGTTGAAGCCTGTCTTGAGAATGTTTAGCATTACTTTGCTAGCATGTGAGATGAGTGCAATTGTGTGGTTTGAACATTCTTTGGCATTGCCCTTCCTTGGGATTAGAATGAAAACTGACCCTTTCTAGTCCTGTGGCCACTGCTGAGTTTTCCAAATTTGCTGGCATATTGAGTGCAGCACTTTCACAGCATCTTTTAGGATTTGAAATAGCTCAACTGGAATTCTATCACCTCCACTAGCTTTGTTCAGAGTGATGCTTCCTAAGGCCCACTTAACTTCACACTCCATGAATGTCTGGCTCTAGGTGAGTGATCACACCATCATGGTTATCTGGGTCATTAAGATCTTTTTTTGTATAGTTCTCCTGTGTGTTCTTGCCACTTCTTCTTAGTATCTTCTGCTTCTGTTAGGTCCATACTGTTTCTGTCCTTTATTGTGCCCATCTTTGCATGAAATGTTCCCTTGGTATCTCTAATTTTCTTGAAGAGATCTCTAGTTATTCCCATTCTATTGTTTCCCTCTATTTCTTTGCATTGATCATTAGGAAGGCTTTTTATCTCTTCTTGCTATTTTTTGGAACTCTGCATTCAGATGGATACATCTTTCCTTTTCTCCTTTGCCCTTCACTTCTCTTTTCTCAGCTATTTGTAAGGTCTCCTCAGACAATTATTTTGCCTTTTTCTATTTAGCAAGGAAATTAAGACAGGACAGCACCAGACGTGGGATGTAGGATCTGGGGGCCTAGCTGTGACATCTCTGGTAATACTACCCTATATTCAGTGGGGATGTGGATTTGGCATCTGAAGGGTTCCCAGCTTGAATTGTCTATGGCCCTACCCAGACCCTCCTCTTCCGAAGGTGGAGGGTATGTGTGGGTGAACCTTCTTATATATGTCTCATCTCTTTTTTCTTGAAAGTTATGCTCTTGGCATGACTAATCTCTAAGTACCCTATGCTTGTTTAAAAAACTATTTCTGCCTGGGCTGCATCTTTGCTGCTGCTTGAATTTTTCTCTAGTTGCAGCAAGTGGAGGCTACTCTCTAGCTGTGATGTGCGGGCTTCTCATTTTCAGTCGCTTCTCTTGTTATGGTTCCCAGGGTCTCTAACACAGGCTCGGTAGTTGTGACACAGGTTTTGCTCCGTAGCAGGTGGAATCTTCCAGGATCAGGGATCAAACCCTTGTTTCCTGCATTGGCAGACAGATTCTTTACCACTAAGAAACCAGGGAAGCCCTATCCTTCTCCTTTAAAACACAGAGGATTAGGGGAGTCCCCAGATTAGTTTGTAAAAGAAACAGACTATTTTTCTCTGTACAGACCCCAGGTCCCACGCAGGTGAGCTAAGTTCTGAGCAGAGTATGAACTCGTACCATCACTACCAACTGCTTTTTCTCTGTGACAAGTGTATCTGCATCATGACAGGTTGGAAAGTGGTATGAGTTCAGACTGTTTGGAAAATACCTCGTTGGCAAGGAAACTAGAGTTTACAGTTCCTAATGATCACACTCACACATATTAATTCATCAAACTGTTTACTCAGTATATATATATATATATATATGGGTACAGATGTTTGCCTTTCAAATGCAGCACTGAGGAAGTATCAGCAGCAGGCGTGATTTGATACAGCCATGTTCTGATCTCTGGATGCCACAAGTCAGGGTAGAGTCTGCTCCTCAACAAGGGGCAGCAGCCTGGCTTCATCCTCAACCACTGACCCCACCCTCACACCGGAGCACATTGTCCTGACTGGACATTGCCATCACTGGATGCACTCTGCTTTCTATTAATCTGTTATACCCAGGAGGACAAAAATATATGATTTGCTTTTGCACTCAGAGCTGTCTGGTGATGTCATGGTTTGGGGACACATGCATACCACTTTGGATGGCTGCAGTGATGGCATCTCTGGTTTGTTTCCTTCACATGGTCTCTAACAAGCACGTGAAAGTTAATCCACTTTGCACATCTTTTTGTGAGTCTGAGCTTGATGTGTTTTTTACTGAACAATTTAAATGAGAGTAGTGCTTTAATTGTGGAGAAGGCAATGGCACCCCACTCCAGTACTCTTGCCTGGAAAATCCCATGGATGGAGGAGCCTGGTGGGCTGCAGTCACAAAGAGTCAGACACAACTGAGCGACTTCACTTTCACTTTTCACTTTCATGCATTGAAGGAAATGGCAACCCACTCCAGTGTTCTTGTCTGGAGAATCCCAGGGATGGGGGAGCCTGGTGGGCTGCTGTCTATGGGGTCATAAAGAGTCAGACACGACTGAAGCGACTTAGCAGCAGCAGCAGCAGTGCTTTAACTGAGACCCTCAATTTACAAACATCACCTCATTGTGTTTCTCTCTCCTTTTCATCTCACCAGTGACTGCTTCACAGCTACATTATCTTTGCTGGGCATCTTTAATGATTTGGGAGCTTCCCAGGTGGCTCAGCGGTAAAGAATCCACCTGCCAATGCAGGAGACATGGGTTTTATCCCTGTGTGGGGAAGATGCCCTGGAGGAGGAAATGAAAACATACTCCAGTATTCTTGCCTGGATAATCCCATGAACAGAAGAGCCTGGAGGGCTACAGTCCATGGGGTCACAAAGGTTGGACACAAAGGAGCAACTGAGCACAGGTACACAAATATCTAAATATAATGATGTAGGTATTCAGGCATTAAATAAATTTGTTCCTAGTATATTTCATCTTAGCATTTTAAAAGAGTCTTGATAACAAGATGTCAAGACTGTCTGGATGAACTGTGTTAATAATTGTGAAAAAAAAAAAAAGCTACAAAGAGCCCACAGAGAAAATAAAAGAATAATCATATATAGCATCACCAAATGCATCTGCAGACTTGGCCCTGGAACAAATCCACTACTTACCAAGGTGACTTGATATGGAGATGGAGCTTACACTGTTGAGAGGAATCTATCCCATGTGGAAGAAAGGCATACTTTAACTTACACTTCATTCTTTTGAGCTAATCACGACATATCAAGGTCACACTGCCTGCTTCTAAGTTATAGACAGACATCAGGAGACAAACAGAATTTTCTAAGATAACCAGAGAGAGAAGGGCTTCTCCCTTCACTATGTGGCCAATAAGGGTCAGGGGAGAATCTCAATGGGGGAAACCACTTCACTATCATAAACAGATCACAGAGCACTATTACAGACAGGCCGTTTGTGTGCAGCAGCAGAGAATGACTGGCTGCAAAAGGATATCTGATAAATGACAGGAAGGGTGCTACACTGGACCTATGCTGGCCTCTTTAACAGTCAACTTCAGCCTAACTTACTATGCTTCATGTAGGGCTTACCAAGTGGCTCAGTGATAAAGAATCCATCTGCCTATGCAGGAGATGTTGGTTCAATCCCTGGGTTGGTAAGATCCTCTGGAAAAGCAAATGGCAACCCACTCCAGTTTTCTTGCCTGGGAAATCCCATAAACAAAGGAGCCTGGGGAGGCTACAGTTCATGGAGCCACAAAGAGTCACACACACACACACACACACACACACAAACACACACACACACACACACACAAATCTATACCTGAAGAACCTCTGTTTTAATCTTAGAAAAGTTGATTTTCAATTTGGCATGATGTCTGTGATGGAATCTAATATGGAGCCTTTGAACAGGTTCTCTGGGGGTGATTCTGAGTCCTGAAATGGGAAATCATGTGTACAGATGACAGATTGTGTGAATTATACATAATAATAAAAAAAAGCCAAATATGGAACAAGAGTATTTTAATTGCACAGAACAAGTTTTTAAAATAAGAGTACAGGGAAGTACAGTACATCATTCCTTTTTTTCTTCACTCAGTAATGAGTTACCTTTTTCTTGTCCATACATATTTAACAAAAATAATAATGCTTTCTTGTAAGGTCAACCAACCCAGAGGTAGCACAAAGACCTCATGATGTTTCAGTCTATCGCTGCAAGACCAAGACCGGCAATGGAGCAGATGGTAACAATCTCCAGAGTCATTTATGTTTGCAGCAAAACAAAACACACAAAGAATTTATAATTTTTACTTAATTATTAAAACACAAAGAGAAAATACAAATCTTGAGTATGAGAAATCTCAACAGATATCAGCCTATGCCCCATGGGCCAGTAACTGATACTCAAAATTTGGTCAAACGTTCATCATTTGTAACAAACGTTATACTCAAAATCATTAACTCAAGAATACTTAATAAACAAACTATTTACAGAAGTGTGTCCAGAATTAAGAAAATCAATCAGGGATGGTGAAGTCCCCAGAAGCAGTTAACACCCTTATGTCTGATAAGCAGGGGGAGCATCTGTGGTGAACATGGGAGCTTCAGCCACATGGACAGACACCCCCAGATGTGTGCCAGCAGGAAAGAGGCAGGGGTGACACACACCTCACTTGTCCAAACCTAAGCAGAAATCCTAGGAAGCAGTGCACTCCCTCTGGGCATACAGAGAAAGGAGGAAAATGGTGTGGACATGGAGAATACTCAGAACATGAGCACATGTACAGATCCATAACACAGACACTTTTCATCATGTAGCTGCTATAGATACAAGTCATCCCACATCTCCGACTCAGACAACACAAGTCTCTTCAACTATCTTTATAGATTCATACTCAAGTATTACTGTAGCACTTTACTTCTAAGTAGATCTTAACCCTAAGTATGCTGTCGTTACTTTGGTTTAAAGCAGATTACCTTTTTAAAGGATTTTAAAAATAAAGAAAAAAATCTTTCATATTCACCCATGTAGTCACCATTTCCAGAACCTTTTATATCCAGAGTGGTGTTCTCCTGCTGTCCCCAAACTTCCTTCAGTGTTTCCTGAAGGCAGGAACTCTCTCTGATTTTGCTTTTTTGAAGTCCTTTTTGCTTTCATTTTTGAAAGATGTTTTTGACAGGCAGGCAATTGAACTTCAGGTTGTAGGGCAGGGGAGGTTCTTTATTTTCTTTTGTAATTTAACAGTGTCACTCTGGTGTCCTATAGTTTGCATAGTTTCTGACCAGAAATATATTGTAATTCTTTGCTCTGTGGGTATGTCTTGTCCTTTTTTCTCCAGGTATTTTACAATTGCTCAATTAAAAATTTTTTTTGACCGGCCACACGTCATGGGGGATCTCAGTTTCCTGACAAGGGATTGAACTTTCACTCCCTAAATTGGAAGACAGACTCCCAGCCACTGGGCCACCAGGGAATTCCCAACAATTGTTCTAACTCCAGTTTTCATCAACTGACTGTGATGTCCATTGGCATCTTTATGTTTCTTTTGTGTTGGGTTCTTTGAACTTCTTGAATATGTGCGTTTATACTTTTCATCATATGTGGGTATTTTTCAGCCATCATTTATTCAAATCCTTTTTCTGCCCCCTCTCACTTCTCTCCTCTAGACCTTCCATTACATGTATATTACACCACTTTTAACTAATTTCCTGTCCTCCTTTCCCCCCCACACACCCACAGTGTTTTTCTCTGTGTATATCATTTAATTTTCATTCTTACTCTTCAAATTCATTCCTTCTTCTTTGTCTAATATGTTCTTAATTCCAGTTGGGTTTTTTTATTTTTTATTTTTCAGAGTTGTTCTCAACCTGAAAAGTTCCATCTGGGCTTTTAAAAGTGTATCTTACACTTTGGGTTTCATCAAATTCATGTTTTCTTCTACTTTATACTTACAATAGCTATTTGAATATACTTGTCTACTAATTCCCATCAATTCAGTCTTTCCTCATTCTACTGACTGATTTTTCTTGTAGTTACAAGTCATATGTTCCTGCCTCTTGGTGTGCCAGGTAAGTTTCTGGATGTCAGACAGTGTGGGTCCAGAGTAGCTTTGAATCTAGGTTAATTGACTCTCCACCCTCCCCAAGACAATACTGTTTTGGGAACTCCCCTTGATGCCCCTCCAAGTGGCTGGTGGAAGCACAAACTTTCTCAGCCTGTGCTAAGCTCCAAGGCTTGTTCAGCTCCCTGCTGCCCAGCTTCTCTCAGAGTCTCAGTTTTCTTCAACACACATGCAAATAAGGACTAAAGCCAAATACTCAAAAGGGACTCACTGAGGATTTATGCAGCTTTCTCTCTGGGAAGCTCTTTCTTACGCAGCACCCTTCACCTGAAAATTCTAGCTACCAAGGCTCCTCAAATGCCAACTCAGAAACCCTCTTCAGTTCAGCAAGACCATGTTCATTCAACTCCCTGACCTACAGCCTTGACAATGCCCCCAGGGAGTAGGCTGGGCAGTTGTGGGACTGTACTCACTTTGTCCACCTCCTGCCAGGGATCATAAACCTGCACTTGACATATGTCTAAAAACCACTGTTTCATAAATGGTAGTTTCTAGCTGTTTAAAGCAGGAGAGTTTTTGTGGTTCTTATTATACCATCCTAGCAGAAAGCAGAAAGAAGTCTTCACACTTCAAACACAGCTACCACTTTTAAATGCCTATTTTCTTACAATAATTTATATACAGTAAACATAACCTCCTTAAAGAATTATTTCAACAGGGATCATGCTTATCAAATCCTTCAATGTACTAGGACTACTCCTGTGCATGAGACCTCTAATACATAATACTCAAGCTACTTCCTTTGGGTATGCATTATCAGTGTACTCTGAGCTACCATTTCCCAGTGAAATTTTCACTCACTCATTACAACAATTGAGTTTTTCTCCTGTTTAGGTCTTCTAAAATTTAACAGCCCGGCACTTTTGACTGAAAGGTCTATACTCATCACAATACTGATAAGACTTCCACACTGAGGAGCCATCAATATGTCACAATTTGTGTTTCCTGGGAGAAGACTTTACTATATCGTCTGCTTAACAACAACAACAAAAAAAAAGGTTCTCTTTCTAAATTCTATGTGGTGAGACAGTCACTGCAGTGACAGAGTTTCTCTCCCATACATGTCCTTGGAGTGTCAGGGGCCTGACATCTGATAGCAGACTCCCCACATTCACCCATTCACCCCATGTCTACAGCATATGACTTCTCTGATGAATCAGGAACTGCGCCTTCCTGTGGAAGACAGTCCCACATTCACTGCATCCATAGTACTTATCCCCTGTATGGATCCTCTGATGCCTCATAAGGTGTGACTTCCTAGTGAAAGACTTCCCACATTCCTCACATTTATAGGGTCTCTCTCCTGTATGAATTCTCTGATGTATAATGAGCTGTGCCTTCTCAAAGAAAGCTTTTGCACAGTCATTGCATCCATAGGTCTTCTCTCCTGTATGATTTCTCTGATGTTTAATGAGCTGTACTTTCTGAACAAATGCCTTTCCACATTCACTGCATCCATAGGGTTTCTCCCCTGTATGAATTCTCTGATGCCTAAGAAGCTGTGGCTTCCAGGCAAAAGCTTTCCTACACTCACCACATTCGAAGGGTTTTTCTCCAGTATGGGTTCTCTGATGGTGAATGAGACTTGACTTCTCACTAAAGGTTTTCCCACATTCACTGCATTCATAAGGTTTCTCCCCTGTATGTGTCCTCTGATGGGACACGAGGCTGGACTTCTGAGTGAAGGCTTTCCCACAGGCACTACATTCATAAGGTTTCTCTCCAGTGTGAGTTCTTTGATGTGTCAGGAGCTGTGACTTTCCAAAGAAGGTTTTTCCACATTCAACACATCCATAGGGTTTCTCTCCTAAATGAACCTTTTGATGTTTAATTAGTTCTGACTTCTTAAAGAAGGCATCCTCACAATTACTGCACTGATAGTTCTTCTCTCCTGTATGAGTCATTTGATGTTTAACAAGTTGTGGTTTTCTGATGAAGGCTTCACCACATTCACTGCATTCATAGGGTTTCTCTCCTGTATGGATCCTCTGATGCCTAATGAGGAGTGAGTTTCTGCTGAAGGCTTTTTTACACTCACTACAAGCATATGGCTTCTTCCCCGTATGAACCCTCTGATGAGTAATAAGCTGTGACTTCCAAAAGAAGTCTTTTCCACAATCACTACATCTGTAGGGCTTCTCGCCTGTGTGTGTCCTCTGATGTGTAATGAGCTTTAGTTTCTGGGAGAAGACTTTCCCACAGTCACTGCAGCCATAGGGCTTCTCTATAGTATGGGTTATCTGATGTCTTTTAAGCTGTGACTTCCTGCTGAAGGCTTTCCCACAGTCACTGCAGCCATAGGGCTTCTCTCCTGTGTGAGTTCTCTGATGTAAAATGAGCAGTGACTTCCTACTGAAAGCTTTCTGACATTCCCCACACCCATATGGTTTTTCTCCTGAATGAGTCCTTTGATGAATAGTGAGCAATGACTTCTGGGAGAAAGCTTTCCCACAGTCCTGACATCCATAGGGCTTCTCTCCTGTATGAGTTCTTTGATGTATAATAAGCTGTGACTTTTTATTAAAAACCTTGCCACATTCCATGCACAAACAAACTCCTGTGTGTGGTATATGGCTCATAATGAGTCCTGGCTCTTTACTGCTGACTTTTCTACATGTATTGCCATCAGAGTATTTTATTCCACCATAAGTTCTGGCAGGTTTAATACAAAATAATAATTTCCTATTAAGCTCATCAAGTTTCTTTCTTTCACAGTTACTTTTTGGAATAAGAAAATCAAAAGGATGCTTCAGACTTTTTTCACCTGTGCCACATTTATGGGATCTCATTCCTAAATGATCAAAGTTAATGCCTAAATGAAACATTCTCTCAAAGATGTCATATTCATGGCCTCTCTCCAAACTTTTAAGCTTGTCTTGATTATCCTGATGCCATATTTTGAGATTATTATCTAGCCAGACTTTTTCTAAAAAGGAAAAAATGAACCATACTGTGTAAATTTCCCTAGTCATTAAGCTTATTGAACAAACTGGAAATGGAGCATGAGCCCAGTCCATAAAAAAAAAAAAATTTTCCCACATACAATATCTACTTATTAGGCTTTGAACTTTTTAATAGAAGTAAAAACAGATTTTGAAATTACAAATGTTTATAAACACCAACTTTAAGCAAAGATGAAATATAGTCAAGTGATCATGATGAGATAAAAAAGACAAGCAATCTCTAATCAAACACTGTGCTCATTCCACAATAACCTACTGATTATCTTCTATATGCCCAGACATTATTAACAGAAATCAGAAAAGGGCAAGTAGGTACTCCCATGAGAGAAGACTGAGTACTTCTGAGTATTACAGTATCAGAACTACTGAGTATCACAGTACAGAGAAGAGCAAGATTAATACACAGAGCTGAATGTCACACAGGAAGAAACACTGAATACAATGACAGCAAACACAGGATATCAACTTTCATGTCTGAAAGGTGAGATATGTTAGTTTTGTGTACTATTAGTACATTCAAAAAGCATCCTCATTCAAAATCATCACCCAAATCACTGATATCTGTAATTTCACCATCATGAGAACTACTTTTTTGGAATTACCTAAGAGTTCTCCAGAGCTCAGCATCAACACCTTTTACTTTAATTGAATTATCATCTATAAACTGCATCTGTATATGATGTAAATTACTCAAAATCACAAGTATGCTTTGCATAACATTAGGACAGTTTTCTTTTTTACCCTGTAAGTACAGTAGTCTGTGATCTCCCTTAATGATCTTTTAAGCTTGTTTACTT
This sequence comes from Raphicerus campestris, assembly GCA_006410735.1. Taxonomy (NCBI): domain Eukaryota; kingdom Metazoa; phylum Chordata; class Mammalia; order Artiodactyla; family Bovidae; genus Raphicerus; species Raphicerus campestris. The sequence continues at coordinate 79,539 of SJYW01044877.1, read as the reverse complement.
TATGATATTCTTTACTAGGAATTGTGAGATAATACTCCCAAGATGAAAAAAATATGGCAAGATCTCAAATATACAGCAATCACTCCTTTTTGGTAGGATAATTTATCTGGGTAGAGAAAAAGCCTCATCTAACAACTCTCAGATATATCAGAATTTCAGAGGAAGAGCTACCTAGAGCTGTGGATATGGAAGAGGAAAAAAAAGATTCAACATTTTGAGCTTCAGTGAGTACAAGATGATAACATTGTTCATGGGCATTTTAAAGACTAGAGAGGGAAGTTAGATATCATTTATATACTCTGTAAGAGTTTATTAAAAATTGTTTCATGAAATACAAGAGTAAAGAAAAATAAATTTTAATTCAAATCAAGGAATAAGATTAAGATATATATCCAAATTAATAAGTTAAATGATATAAAACCATACTGAGGTTAAACTATACCAAAAAAATATTAAAGAAATTTTTTAAAAATCTTAGCACTTTGGCAAGCACACAGACCATGTTTTACTAGTATCATCCTTGGTAAGGGTACAGGTCTGTTTCCCCATGTCTCTGTTTCCATTACACTCTGATCCATTCAGCCTTCATTTCATCCTATTTTTCAGTTGATATTCCCACTTCCAGGCTCATGCCCTCCCAATTCTAGTCTCCACACAGCAATCTTTAGAAAATGTACCTGACCTTTTGCTTAAACCTCTTACTTAAAAACCTTTTGATAAATCTGGGCTTTTAACATGGCATACACACCCCTGCATGCCTGGCTCCTTCCAGCCCTCAACTTCCTCTCACAACACTGGGCTCCTCCCTGCCCCCACTGACCCCAAAAGCCTCTCCCTGCCCAGCTTCCAGTATGCCTATTTCATATCATTTTAAGGGCACACTAACAAACACCCCATTTATTCTCTTCACAGCACTTATCAGATAGGTAATCACCTTACTTCTGTCTCTCCCACTGGAATGTACTGAAGGTAGGGAACAGGTTTGAGTTTTTCACTGATGTACTACCACTACATAGTACATAACAAGCCCTCAATACAACCCTATTCACTTATCATTAAACTTCTAAAGCAATTCCTTTCTATATAGTTAATCTGATAATTAACTTTGTATTTTGACAATTAACATAAATTAACTTTGTTAATTGTTTATGTTCAAACAATGAATTATATTACCTTCTAAATTAAAATTACCTGATCCTATAATGTTATCTCATGACTCATACTTTATCTCAACTCCTCTCATTTCACAAAATAGCCGTGGTTCTAAATTAACGGAGGAACATAAAGTCTACCTTGACAGCTTTTCAAACTACGCATACTCAGTCCTAATCATCCATGTGAATGGTGCCCAGACATCTGTAATTTGAAGTATTTTTCCAAATAAGCTGAAACATTTACTTAGATGAAAATCTTGTACTAAAATAATTATTTTATAAATAAGATAGATCCTGCTTTACCTGGCCTCACAACCACCAATTAATGAAATATTTAATAATTATACAGCATAAATGTCATAGAGAACAGAGAATAAGTTAATTATCATCTTTCTATGTAGAAAAAAAACCTCAAGACCTAATTAGTTAAGAAATTATAGATAATGTGTGATCAGGCCCAGGTTCCTACAATACTGCTCAGTAGGCAGAGATTTCAGAAAAGGCTGGGAGTCAAGAAACACTGTGGAAGTGAAAAAATAGAGCTTAAAGAGGGGGAGGATATCTAATTGAAAAGTATGCACAAAAGCCCACATGCAGAGAAACATGTGAAAGACACAAGGAAGGAATTACTTCAACTGGAGTCAACAGTGACCTCTGGGCACAAGAAAAACTTCACAGATAAGATGCTGCCATACTGTGAGGGTCCTCAACTCATATGGAGGTAAAATATCACACAGCAAGTCTTAAACCCCCACAGAGTATTTGAAAGGGTAAACAAGAAGCTTTAGAAGCTAAACATCAAAGGCACCAGAAAGATGCCCTGGATGCTGACCCTGAAGTTCTTATCTGCAAGGAGGCAGGAAGAATGCTTTTAGGGATTAGACTTCTATCCTCTGTCCATAGACTCACAGTCTACTCTATGTGGGTTTGAAACAGAAATTTGATAAATTAAGGAGAGAAAATAAAAATAATAAAGGATATTCAAAAGTAACATCGTCATCTAAAACAGGAAAAAATTATCAGTTCTTAAAGAGGAGAAAAGAATACCTCTGAAGGTGGGACTGGGGCAGGAGAGAAGAAAAAGTCAACTGGGGAAACTCAAAATAGGGTCTGATCAAGAATGCAAGGTCCTGCATGACTGTGCCACTAAAGGCACATTTCATCACCAGCTCCACCAAAGGGGACACATCCTGATGTGGAGAGCAGGACACAGAGTCCTGTGTCAACTCCAAAGATGGAGAAGCTTTAACCAGAGTTTTACAAATAACATTTCAAAAGTACCAATCTATCATCAAAAACCTGAGATTTAATTTTCACTGTCTGCCACTAAGCTGATTATTTCTCACCTGAGAAGTTTTGACTTAGGATTTCTTCATCTAATAACCATGGCTTTTCTTGCTCCAGCTTGAAGACGGTCTCAGGTTTGATAACTTGATAACCTGTCAATTGGAAACACAGAGAGTCTCAATCGCTTGGGTTGAGGGGACTCTTAAATATGAAGACTATATCACCTCAGAGGCTATAAAACAAAGAAAGCAAATAAAAACCTTTCACTTTGGTGTCAAAATCAAAGACTCTTTGACATCTGAAACTTAAATCCAAAGTCAGTAACATCTTAGAGGTATGTGCATACCTAGTTACCAGGTATACACTGTACTACATGAGAATGTTCTTACCCAATAAAACTAGATTGCTATAGTTCTCCAACATCACATCTCTGTACAAGGTCTTCTGAGTAGGATTAAGCAGCTGCCACTCCTCCAATGTGAAATTCACAGCCACATCTTCAAACGATATCTAAAAAAGTATAATCCCTGTTAAATCTGAAGTCAGTCTCTTTGCTGAATGTAGGCTTTCTTTTCTACAGCAACAGGTGGCCAGAAAGCTGGACCCATGATCTCCAGCTCCTGGAAATGTGCTTTTGTTTAACCCTCACTGCCCCATGTTCTGAATATGGGCTGGATTTATCATGTCACTTCCACTGAATAGAGTAGGGTAGAAGTAAGGGATCCCCTTCCAAGACCAGGTTATAACAGAACGTGACTTCTACCTTGGGAACCCTCTCCTGCTCTCTTTGGGGAAGTCCAAGGGCCACGTGGTGAGGCAACTCTGTGGACAAGCCTACATGGCAAGGACCAGGGGTCTGCCAACACCCATGTGAGTAAGCTTGAAGAGTGTAACCTTCATACCACAGCCCTTCTCGACCTTTTGAAGACAGGGTCACGTGAGATTCTCCACTAGAACCAAATGGGTGAGCCACTGGCAGATTCCTAACTCACAGAAACTGAGATAAATGTTTAAACTTCAGCCAATGAGGTTTGGGATAATTTTCTCTATACAGTAAAATGATATCCTAATCTTGCATTATTATACTTTGAGAGAAAAAGTTATTAAAATATTCATCATTATGAATTCATAAACTTATCCACTCATCTACCCATAGGATAAGAAGTTGGAATAGGCTGTCTTTAAACAAGCAAGTGTTTCTCAAAGAAGGTGCCACTGGAATTTGGGAACAATTCTTAGCTGAGCAAGGGCTTCCCTGAGAGCTCAGTGTGTAAAGAATCGCCAGCAGTGCAGGAGACACAGGAGATGTGGGTTCAATCCCTGGGTCGAGAAGATTACCTGGAGAAGGAAATGGCAACCCACTCCAGTGGACAGAGGAGCCTGGTGGGCTACAGTTCATGGGGGTCACAAAGAGTTGGAGAAGACTGAGCAACTAAACCACTTAGCTGAGCACATCTGCCCCATGCGGTGCAAGGCCTAAGTGACAGGAATGGGTCTCAGTCACTGTCAGAACTAAAACCACATCTACCTTTCTAGAACACTCTTCCTCCCTTTAAACAGTTCTGGTCTGAAGTAGAACTAGCTATCCTTTAGAACGCATGTTTTTTCCAGCAATTAAGGGGCCTGGAACTATGCCAGGTACTAGAAATGTAAAGATGAGTAGAAAACATCATATTCTCATATACTTTTCAGTCTTTTCTGGCCAGAGGCAATAAGATATTACAGAGGCCATGATACAAGTACATTCAGGGTATGGGGATAAAAGGCAAAGGAATCAGAATATCCAAAACAATTTGGAAACAGAACAGCAACATTGCAGGACTTATGTTACCTGTTTCAGGACTTCCTATATATGCACACAATAACAAGGTGGTATCAGTAAGAGGTTACAGATGTAGGTAACCAGAAAAGAATGGAAAGCCCAGAAGTGGACCCCCACAGGCAAGCTCCCTGGCTTTTGAGAGGTGCACATACAATTCCTCGGAGCAGGGAGTTTTCAGCACATGAACTAAAGTAACTGGATACCCACAGCAAAAGAACAAACCTTGATATACACTGCTGCTGCTGCTGCTAAATCACTTCAGTCGTGTCGACTCTGTGCGACCCCACAGATGGCAGCCCACCAGGCTCCCCCATCTCTGGAATTCTCCAGGCAAGAACACTGGAGTGGGTTGCCATTTCCTTCTCCAATGCATGAAAGTGAAAAATGAAAGGGAAGTCGCTCAACCGTGTCTGACTCTTAGTGACACCATGGACCACAGCCTACCAGGTTCCTCCATCCATGGGATTTTTCCAGGCAAGAGTAACGGAGTGGGTTGTCATTGCCTTCTCTGTGATACACACTACACCTTACCAAAAAATCAACTCAAAAAGAATTACAGGAACCTCACAAAAAAATCAACTCAAAAAGAATCACAAGGCTTCCCTGGTGGCTCAGTGATAAAGAATCTGCCTGCCAATGCAGGAGACAAAGGTTCAATCCCTGATCCAGGAAGATTCCACATGCCATGGGGCAGCTAAGCCTGTGTGCCACAAATATAAAGCCTATACTCTAGATCCCAGGAGCCAAAACTACTGAGCCCAAATACTGAGACTACTGAAGCCTACAAGCCCTAGGGCTTGTGCTCAGTAATAAGAGAAGCCACCGCAATGAGAGGCACATGCACCACAACTACAGAGTAGCCCCAACTTACCACATTTAGAAAAAAGCCCGCATGGCAACAAAGACCCAGCACAGCCCAAAACAAATAAACAATTTTTTTTAAAAAGGAACACAGACCTAAATGGGAAACACAAATAATGAAATTTCTAGAAGAAAACAAGAGACAACCTGGGTGACTGGATTTGGCAATGAGTTTTTAGATACAACACTGAATACACACGGTCCATTTAAGAAATAATTAATAAAACTGAACTGTTTCAAAATTAGTATTTTTTTTTCTCTATGAAAGGCACCATTAACAGAAAGAAAAGATAAGGCACATACTAGGTGGAAATAGTTGGAAATCTGAGAAAGCATGTTAACGGGACTTAACAACACTAAAACTATAACATCATTTAAAAAATGGGCAAAAGATCTTAACATAATGCTTCACCAAAAAGGATGTAAGATGAAAAATATATGAAAAAATGTTCAATATCATCTGTCAATAGGGGAAATGCAAATTAAAACAATACTGAGTTGCTACTACATCCCTATCAGAATGGCTAAAATGAAAAAGTAACAGAACAGAACTGACAAATGATAGTGAGGACCCAGAGCTATAACAACTCCCATTCATGCTATGGGAACACAGGGCAGAGACTCTGGACACTTTCATAGCTTCTCATAAAGTTGAAAACAGACCTACCCAGAAAGACCATTCATAGGTATTTACTCAAATAAACTGAAAACTTATGCTCACCCAAAAACTCATGTTCAAACCTATATGCAGATGAACACAGCCTATTAAGAACTGGAGGCAACCAGGACATCCTGCACCAGCGAACAGAGAAGCAAACCAGTGTCTCCACACATGGGAACTACTGTATGAAGCCATTCAGTAATGAAAGGGGACAAACAGGGGCTTCCCTGGTGGCTCAGTAGTAAGGAATCCACCTGCTAATGCAGGAGACACAGGTTCGATCCCTGATCCAGGAAGATCCTATATGCCAAGGAGCAATTAAGTCCATGCACCACAACTATAGAGCCTGTGCTCTAGAGCCTGGAAGCTGCAACTGCTGAAACCTGTGCGCCTAGAGCCTGTGCTCTGCAACAAGAGAAGCCACCACAATGAGAAGTCTTTGCACTGCAACTAGAGAGTAGCCTCCACCTTCCACAACTATAGAAAAGCCTTGCACCAATCAAGACCCAGCACAGCTAAAAGAAAAAAGAACTCTTCCCTGAAATCCATCAGGGAGTTTGCATCTTTTGAAAAAAGGACAAACTACTGAAGAATGAGCCAAAAAGTCAGTATGAAAGGTTAGACACTCATGGTTACATTATCTAACATTCTGGCAAAGGCAAGACTATGGAGAGAGAGAACACATCAGTTTTTGCCAGAGGTTAGGGATGCAGGAACATGACACCCAGGAGTCTTTTGGGAGAGAGAGAACTATTCTGTCCTGACTGTGAAGTTAATTACATGAATTTATACATGTTTTAAAACTTGTATGAGAATTCTGGCTCAGAATTTTTCAGGCTTAACCACAAGCAACTAGAAAGGCTCTACCTGACAGGTCTTAAGGTGGGAAGTTGCCCTCCCACCCCAAACCTGACACCCAGCCTTAAGGGTGCTGCCAGCTCCAAAGACAACTATCCTGGGCCCCATTACTGAGTGTGCAACTGGCACTGATATAATGTCTGTGTGCCCCTGCTGGCCTCCACCCCCAGCCGTGATGGAGACTGTGGAGACTGCCACAGTCAGGGTTGGAACACAGAGGCATGTTGGTGATGCTGAGTCTCTCACCTCATTAGCTACAGTTGACTCCACAGCAAGCTTCAAACCCATATAAAACAAGCCCCCCATGGGGGTGACACATTTGGACGGAACCAAGTTCTGTTCCTAACAAGACTGATGTCAGCTATGTGGATGCTCACCAAAGAGAGTCTGGAACTGCCCCTATCTGAGGCAAGGGACGGCTCAACTCCTTCTGGATCCAGGACAGGATGCTGTGGAAACCAACACTGTCCCAGGCTGGGCCCTCATGCATGTGCTGCCATGTTGTCAGAAGGGGCCAAAACACTGAGGAAAGCTGTCCCACCTTCCAGATGCTGGACAAGGTAGAAAACACTGCCCCAAGACAGCCTCCTGTGCCAGGATGTACTCAAAAGGTGGACCTCGCTGGGCTTCTCATCCCATCCAAAGGATTTCACTGGACTATGACACTTTCTCGGGGTCTGGTCTGGCCAACCTCATGGGTTCCCCCAAGGCGAGTCACACTCTCAGGCTCCACCTGACCACATTTACTTCCTTTTTGGGTTTTGAATTCACTGCATCTGATCGCAGCCCCAGATTTGCTGTGGGGTTCAATGAGTGTCTTAATTAACAGTGTAAGTCTGAAAAACAAAGATCATTAATATCCTTCTCCCTCCCCCGTGCCTCTCCTGACGCTGGGCTTTATTTTCTTTTTTCTGTTATCATCAGTGTGTCTCATTTTCCCATTTGATAATCAAAACTTTAAATCATCTTCTGTTTTTATCCAGATTGAGAGAGATCAAGGTAACCCCAGTCTAGAGCACAGAGCTCAGAAAGGCAGGTTGGAACCCAGTGCAGCAGCTCTCATGAGGGCCTGTCTCACTGTGCCGGATGCCTGAAAGGACAGTCCTCCTTTCACAGTCACTGGTACCTCAGACTCTGTGGGAGCTACTGTGAGAGACTTCCATTCCCTACACGGTATCCTGAAGACTCAACAAGTGGGAGATCATGTAAAACCATTTTATTTTTAAAAAATGTTTACATTATTTAAAAAATTTACGCCATGCTGTGCAGTATGTGGGATCTTAGTAGTTCCCTGACCAGGCATCAAACCTGTGCCCCCTACATTGGGAGCATGAAGTCTTAACCCCTGGATTGCCAGGGAAGTGCCCATGTAAAACCATTTTTAAATCTTTTAAAATCTCAGGAGTTTCTGCTAATCAGTTCGTAAATATGATCGTTCCAGTTAAATTACATAAAAGTTATCTGCCCCTCTGTGTAGGGACAGAGAGTCTTTCCAGACAGAGTCTGGATAAAAACAGAAGATGATTTAAAGTTTTGATTATCAAATGGGACACACTGATGATAACAGAAAAAAGAAAATAAAGCCCAGTACCAGGAGAGGCACGGGGGAGGGGGAAGGATATTAATGATCTTTGTTTTTCAGACTTGCTCCTAGAGCTTTCCCTTCCTCCGGGGGTGGGGGGGACAAAAGAAACGACTCCTGTGTTGCTCTGTCTGGATGCAGACTGACATCTTTCTGGCCTTCCTGTCCTGATGGGGCTGCTGGCCAGCAGCACATGGTGGCCTTGGCCCCCGCACTTCCCAGACACCACAGCCTGGGCACTGTTGGCACCCCATGAGGTGGGAGGTCCTGGACTAACAGCTTGGAACTAAGTACCCAAGGCAGTCCCTCACAAACCAAGGACTGAACTAAATTATTCAGACCAGGCTAATGTCCTGGGAGGCTCACAGAAAGGCCCTGTTTAACCTCACTGCCTGATGAAAAATGTATCCTGCTTGGGGACTCTGGGATTGCACTCCTGGTGTGTACCCCCACCCATGGGAACCCCACTGTCTCAGCCCCGGCAGGTAGGCATTTCAGCCAGCTTCCACCTGCTTGCAGGGCTATGCTAAGTGAACCACTGTCCTGTGCCAGAACACAAAAGACTCACAAAGCAATTCGAGAAGCCTCCTGATGGACTGAGACAAGCCTTCCTGATTCAGAAACAGCTGAGACCACACCTGGGAGGCAGTCCTGATCACCCTGCTCCAGGGTCTTCCTCAGCTGTCTGCTGCTGCCCCAGGTTAATCCCCTGGTTCCTGTCTCACTCCCTCCAAGTCTGACCTGCTCAGGTCCACGATGGGGGAGCCTGTTTCTCACTCAGGTCCTGAAAAAATCAAGCGGTGGAATAGAGGAGTCTGGATCCTGGTTAAAAACCTACATGTGAATCCTCAGGTCTCACCACAAGTCACAAGGGTTTATCTCCAGGCCTCCTGGGTGATGCTGCCCCCACCTCCACCCCCAGACCTGAAGCACAACCTGTGCTCTCCCCACAGACTCGAAGGGTGACAGGTGTACTATGTCTACCTGGAGCCTCCAACACAAGCCTTTCTTGGGTACCTCTCTAAAATCCCCTTGTGATGGTGGGGTAGAGTGGGATGGGGGGCAGGGAACCTGAAGACACTGTCCCTACTCTGAGCCAGTATCTTGTACTTTCCACTCCCAACTCCTCTTCCCCTCCTTCTAACCCCCAAGTCCATAAACCTGCCAGAACCTTTTGTTCATGGCTCCCTGGGCAGTGAGGACAAGACACCTCCACAACCGTGCTAAGCTACCCATGCATGGCCAAGACACCATTCACTCTTCAGGAAAAGGTAACGTGAAGTTGGCACCTTCATCGGCATCTAGTTCTCACCTGTGCCATCACAGTAATTAGAGGCTTTGGTACAATCACCCTGGTGCTGCAGTTATCAGCAGCTCAGCCCTCTAAGCTCTGTTGAACTCCTGACTCAGAACACAGCAGGAACAGGGAAAAGCCTACAGTGGTTTAAACAACAGAATTTTTAAAAGAAAGAAAGGGAGGGAGGAAAAGAGCATGGAGGTTAGCTAGCTAGATCGGAATTGCTTTGAAGGGACACTGCAGTCCTGTTTCTTGAGTCAACAAAGTCAGGAAGAGGGGGTGGGGAGGGATAAATTGAGAGTTTAGGGTTAGCAGATGCAAACTATTACATGTGTATATATATATACATTTACATATATATATGTAATAGGATAGATAAACCACAAGGCCCTACTGAATAGCACAGGAAACTATATTCAATATCCTGTGATAAACCATAATGGAAAAGAATATGAAAAATGTGTATGCACACACGTGTGCATGCACTTCCCAGGTGGCAATGGGTGGTAAAATATCCACCTGCCAGTGTAGGAGATATAAGAGACACAGTTTCTATCCCTGCATCAGGAAGATCCCCTGGAGGAGGGCATGGCAACCTATTCCAGCATTCTTGCCTGGAGAATCCCATGGACAAAGGAGACTTCAAGCAATAGTCCACAGGGTCACAGAGTCAGATACGACTGAAGCAACTTAGCACACATACATACACACACACACACATATATATACATGTGTAACTGACTCACTTTGGTGCACAGAAGAAACTAACACAACACTGTAAATCACCTATACATAGATCAAAAAAGAGTCAGGAAAAGGAGCTAAAAGCAGACATCTTCCTGTCCAGCTTCTGCCAACAGAATCCAAAAAACTCCTAGCTAAAATGTATTGAGGGATTCCCCGGTGGCCCAGTGGTAAAGAATCCACCTGCTAATGCAAGAGACATTGGTTTGATCCCTGATCCGGGAAAATCCTACATGCTGCAGAGCAGCTAAGCCCATATGCCCCAACTATTGAGCCTGTGCTCTAGAGTCTGGGAGCCACAACTACGGAGTCCATGTGCCACCAACTACTGAAGCCCACGTGCCCCAGATCTTTTTTTTGGTTAACAACCAAATCTTTTCTAAAACAAAGTTTAACAACTCAAGAATGTCTTTCTTATAGACCTGGGAGGTGTCTCTGAAATCATCCAGGAAGACACATCCCTGTCTGGTTTTCTGGGAGAACAACAGCCTGACTGGGGCATCCGATTCCAAGCTGGAAAATTATCTCCCATCATAAAGATATGAGAAGTGTATTTTTCCTTTGGGTGAGGGCAAAAAGCTAATACAGTAGCCACTCCACTTCTCCTCAACAAGAGAAGCTACTGCAAGGAGAGACCTGTGTATCACAACTAGAGAGTAGCCCCCACTCTCCACAACTAGAGAAAAGCCTGTGCAGCAAGGAAGACCCAGCACAGCCAAAAATAAATAAATAAATAATTTTTTTTAATGTATTGAAATTCCAACTGAGAGAATATTTATGGAGGCCGTTTGAAGGTTTTGTAACAACCAATTCTGCAAGATGATTCAGGTTTTCTTCCCTAAAAGCAGAACAGAAGTAGGGTGTGTGCCCAGGCCCACTGCCTGTTCCCACGTTCTCCACCTACACTGAGGATCCCTGCAAGGAATAGCCCTCGGAAATATGTTCACCCATTCCGGGACGTCATTCACCACGCCATACGTAAAGTTATCCAAGCATTTTCTTTACATGTAATCATCAGGAAATATTTGCTTCTGCTAAGTCAGTAATGGTCTGCTTTCTGACAGAAAAAACCACACAGCTATTCCTGTTTCTCTTTCTATGGCGGCTTCTGGGGACACCTAAGGAAGCTTGCGGCTCAATTCCAACAGTGCACGGCCTTACTTCTCACATGTCTGCGTCCCAACTTCAGGATTTTTGTATGATTCTATGGACCACCTTGTGTTTCTTTTGACCACCTTCCTTTCCAGGTTTACGTTTTCTCTGGCTGTAATTTAAATGCATTTAAACCTTTCCTGTTGGTTGTAGAAATGCCTGGAAGCCTCATCTACCAATAGATAAAAATGACTGGAAGACAAACATCTTACCTGTGACTTGATCATCTTCCCCCAGTCCTGGGAAATCTGCTCTCTGTGACTTCTCTCTGTCCTGATGCTCTGAACCTCTAGTCAAAGATGGGAATGCACCCCAAGTCCTGAGGCCTCTTCTTTCTTATCTCACACAAGTCTTGTTCCTGAAACCCATGGCCTAGAGATGCAATGGGAATTTTATTTGAGATGATGTCATCCATTTGGGGACCTCAATCTTCGTTCTCTGTAACTGGGAACTCAGATGGGCTGTTTGCTAAGCCCTAAGGAACAAGATGGAGAGTGAGCTACTGGCACATGTCAATTGAGCCAACCACAGGCAGGCCAGGCCTGCAGCACACATTGTGCTCTGCAGCCCAGCTCCCGCCTGGGAATGCCTGATGGAAGCCACCTGCCTTGTTGGGTCAACCAAAGGCCCCAGGGGAGCCTAACACCTCAAACCATTCTGCAGGGGCAGCAACAAAGTCTGCAAAGACAGTCCTGGGTCACTGACCCTGCAGCATCTTTTCCCAGGGGTACTTAAATGAAATGCCTGGCACAGGTGCTACAGAATAAAATGCAACTCACTTCCAGGCAGGACAGGGGACAGGAAAGGGCTTTTAGATCAAGATGGAGAAGCAGCCTGGGTTGCTGGCCCTCTACTCCAAAATGAGTCTTGGAGCCAAAGGAAAGCATAGATCAGAGGAACTAAAAGAAATGGCCAAAAGAAGAGGTGAGACCTTACAGGAGACAGGCCTTGGGGTGGCTGACACTCAGCTGTGGGTTTGCAGCTGATTCACAGGGTTACAACCCAGAGTAGACACCACAAGAAGAGAGGCCTAAAGGAACCTTTACCATCCTTTCTTTCTCACCTCACGTTGGGGCAAACATGTGAGGAGGCTTGCTCTTCCCTCAGAAACCAGCACAACAGCCCAGGCCATGGACTTCCAAGGGGTGACAGGAGATAGATCAAAATCTCTGCTGAGTTTATGCATCACAGAACTGGCAAGGCTCCCAGCTGCCTTCAGGCACACTTGCATCTCCCACGTTCCCATGTACCCTAGAGAAACTGCTCCATAGCCTGCTTCTTTCTAAGTTCTCTGGTCCCTGCTCAGAAAAGCTGCTTGCAGAGGGGTTGAGATGGGGCTATCTAATGGTTCTGAGGTCCACACTGCTGGCCCTGGGGCCCCTTCCCTCCCGTCTGCTCCCAAGACCTGGTCTCAGCCCTTCTCTAATGCAATTACTGGAGCAGGAGAGCAGACAGATAACACCTTTAAGGGGATCCAGCTCAGAGCCTGTAAGGGAGAACAAAAAGAAAAAGACCCCTCAGATCCCTATTTCAAGAGCATTTACTGTGGAAAATGTGTAATTACAAAATCTTTCTCTGCCCCTTTGGGATATACGTAAATCTTTTCTGAAACTAAGTTTAACAACTCATCAATGTCTTTCTTATGGACCTGGGAGGTGTCTCTGAAATCATCCAGGAAGACACATCCCTATCTCCTGGTCTCTGGGAGGATAGCAGCCTGACCGGCCTGACTGTGGCACTCAGGTCCGGGCTGGAAAATTACTTCCCATCATAAAGCCATGAGAAGTGTGTTCTTCCTTTGGGTGAAGGAAAGTAGCAAATACAGTAGCCATTCCAACTACCAAGTAAGTTTAGGATGAACTGCATGACAAATGATCCCTTGAGACGGTGTTGCAGATCTGTCTAGTAGGTTGTATCTGCGTGGCTATAGAAAAGAACACCATCTCTTCCTGTCTCTTGCATATTTTTAGCAGATTGTCTAAAGTGGACATCACATTATGGTTTAATTTTTATTCAATAATAAAACTATTCTTTCTCTTCTATTTTTGTGGAGAAGTTTTCTGGATTGGTTTGTTAAACTATATCCACAAAGAGTCAAATAACCACATAAATTAACACAACCACTACTTTAAAAACTTTTTAAAAGATAACAAACTGTAAAACAAAAATCACCTTAGGCAGAATTATCGGAACAGATGGACCAACAGTTAAGATCAGCATGATCACAAATAAAATACCACATCTTCATGCACACAAATACTTACACTTTCAATTTCTCCACCACTCATGAGCCAGGTCACTGACATCAGCCAGACAGCGGATCAGAGCCAAGCCACGGGGGCGGGGTCACACAGAGATGTGACTTCCTTCATGAGGGTACACCTGAAAGGAAGTGTCCAAAAACACAGTTCCTGGTAAACCTGGGGACACGAGGGACAAACTCCACCTCCTAACTGAGATCTGTCCAGTGCTGGGGTCCAAACCTGTGGTCCAGGAGTGACTGGTGGGCACCCCCTGAGCTGTTCGTGCTCCTGGCTTGGTCCCCACAGGCTGACAGGCTACAAGAAGACCAGACATGATGGACAATCAATGGACACTTTTCCAGAAAGTAAACTAAGAAAGAAGTGAATGTAATTCCTACAGGAGATCCAGAGCAGGAGCCTGTTGTTCTATTAAGAATGGCAGGAAGGGGAAGGAGGCATCCCGAGTGTCCCACTTGAACAGAGAGAGATGTATGGACTCATCCTCCACAAGGCAGCAAGTTATGCCTAGGTGTCAGCACACTGCCAGGTTTTGCTCCAGGGCCACTAACAAGAGTGGAAAGAACACTGGCCCCTTCAAGGCCCTTCCTGCCACCCTCAGGGTTGGGCTGAGGGCTGGAATCAGACAAAGAAAGCCTGCTTTCATCACCACCTGCTTAGGAGCCCCAGACTGCTCAGTCGGCAAGGGAAAGAGAAAGGAAACCCACGAACACTGCTCAGTGCCAGCCAGACCACAGACCAGCTCCCAGCATCATCGATCGAGGGCCTTGAGAGAACTGAGAGAAGACACAGGCCAGGGAGGGAGGGCAGGTCTCAATGTGGACCAGGTGCAGAGAGGACCTGCAGTGAGTCAAGAACCAACCAGGCTGAATAGACAGACTGGATTTGGAATTTTGATTGAAACAGTGGTAGAGGGCAGAGCAAGGGCATCCAGGGCAGGAAGAACTCCTACTGGTGGGAAGGGAGAGTAATGCCATGGGTTCTGCCCATGTGTGGGTGCAGCAGACACAAAGATCAACATCCCTCAATGAGACTGGACTCTCCTCAGTTCAGTGTGAAAAGCGTGGTGCTTGAGAACAGGTCTCTCAAGAAAAACATCCTGGGAGAGCAGAGAGTGACACCTAAGGGAAAAGCACCTCCTCCTGGGACATGCAGGGAGCTCTTTGGGGCTCCTGGGCAAGGGCAGGTCTCAGTGGTCTAGGAGGCTGAGGGAAGAGACTCTAGAGTCAATGCTTTCCAAACCTGGAGTCCTTGAGATGCAGGCCCACCTGCCCTGGAAGCGTCTATCTCATCTGGACCCCTTTTGGGTTGATGCACAGGAGCCCTCCTGCAGCTTCTCTGAAAAAGGGGACGTGCTGACTATACTAACACCCAAAGCAGTCACTCAGTTTCTCCCCCAGGATCCAACATACTCCTGCACTCTGCTCTCACATCCACATCAGATCTCTCTCTCACACACACTCATGCTCACTCTCTCTCTCTCTCTCTCTCACACACACACACACACACACACACACACACACACAGAGTCTCATTTATGGCCCAGCAAAGCAATAATTTGTTAAGGGTCTCTTACTACTGGGCCCTGCTCTGGACACATGGGAGAGACCACAAAATAAGACAGATGATCCCTGCCCTCTCAGGTGGGAAACAAACATCAAAAAAACTTCTGACTGTCAGAGTGCTCAGAGGAAACTTCAAATGTGACAGACAAGTGGGTAGATGGAGGATACTCCTTAGAGATGCCTCTTAGCTGAGCCCTGAGGAGGTGGAGCCCCCTTTGGAAGGCCATCGGCCAACCACACCCTTGAAGGTGCATCAGACACAAGTGGGAGGATTCAGAGTCAATGGGGTCACTGAGAAATCTTAAACAGGGAAACATTCAAGTAAAAGGAGTCATCACTCACCAACAAGGCCACACAGGTGCTGGATGAGAGGGGCTAAAGAACAAAGACAACATAGTTATCGAATAGAAGTCACAACCTGAGAGTCTTGCCTGAGCCCACACATGATCCATCCAAACCCCAAAACACCACGCTCACAGGCCCTGCAATCACCAACATTCACAGCCCCTCACAGGTTTCAAATACCACCTCAATCACACTAACTGACCACTTGAGAATTCCCCAGCCCTAATAACTGAACACACAACCACTGACCCCCATGTATCCACCATCCCTCCAGGGTGTCTGGGCCATCAGTTACACACACTGTGGGTCCCCAATACTCTTCTAGCAAAGCTCCCAATCACCAACCACCAGTGACCAAACCAATCCACAGAAGTGTATGAATCAATGAATCCCAAAGTCTCTCACCACAGCTCAATCCCCAATTAGACAATACAGAACCCTTTGCTCCTGGTCACAGCAGGCTCTCTCTCACTCAACCCTGCTCATGGCCACAGGTATCCCAACAGACCCATTAGTTGACTACAACCCCAGAGCCCCTTACCTCCAATTCCCACAGGTTTCTCAATGCCACCAAGAAACCCCATCACTGGCTCCTCCAAACCCCACTCCAGTCTACTTGTTGACTAGAAACTGTCACTGAAATCTCACATGCTGAGTCCCAAAGAACACCTGCAGACCTCCAATCACTCCCTTCTATGGGTACCCACTCACTCACCTTCACAGGGGCCCCATCAGTGCTTGCACAGAGTCCCCTGCAGGCTTGCTATCTCCCATCACCACCTACCACCTAAACTAGCCCCCATCACCTACCCCCCAGTGGTCCCCAGCCCCTCATCACATAGGGCTGCCAGCCACTCACCTCCTTGATATCCACTCTCTAGGCCACCCTGTGTCCACCCAGCACTTGCTGACACCCCAACAGCTCATCACTCTGCAAGGGCCTCCAGCGCCACACAAACACCAACACCCCCAGCCCCTCCAACGATACCAAATACCACCCCCGCTTTCCACTCACTCATAACCCCCAGCAGGCCATCCATCAACTTAAGCACAGACCCCCAACACTGATACACAGCCTCCAACCTGACATCTCGGTCACCAGATCCCCAAACACGGGCCCAGATCACTCACTAGCCTGGGCCACCCTAGTCACTCCCCTCCACTGAAAAAGCTACCACTAAACTGTCAGGCCAAAACAAATGCAGGGCTTCCCTGGGGATCCAGGCGTTAAGAGTCTGCCTTGCAATTTAGGGGACACCAGTTCAATTCCTGGTAGGGGAAAATCCCACATGTCCCAGGGCAACTAAGCCCACACACCGCAACTAATGAAGCATGTGCTCTAGAGCCCAGGCTCCACAATAAGACAAGCCACCACAAGGAAAAGCCTGAGCACAACTGAAGAGCAGCTCCCACTTGCCACAACTAGAGAAAGCCTGCATGCAGCAGCAACAAAGACCCAGCACAGCCAAAATAAACGAATCTCACCACATCTAGAGAAAGCCTGCATGCAGCAACGAAGACACAGCACAGCCAAGATAAATAAATGAATCTTACCACAGCTAGAGAAAGCCTGCATACAGCAACGAAGACCCAGCACAACCAAAATAAATAAGTGAATCTTTTAAAAAATGCAGACTTGGCAAAGAAATATTTCACTCCAAGAATTTATTATCGTGGGTGATGCAGGGTGCTGAAGTAGGGAGAACGCTGTGGCCCTAAGAGGTAGAAGCATCTCGGCAAGGTGTCAGGATGCTGGATCAAAGGGCAAGATGACCAGATGGCAGATGACAGGACATTTCACCAGAGGCTGGCCATTTCTCGATGGGTGGTGGGGGGGTGGGGAGTAGGTGGTGGTCAGGGCTGTAAGGCTGCTCAAGCTGCAGTGCACCAAAGTTCAAGAAACTGCAGGAAGAAGAGAAGCTGAACCAAAGAAGTTTGGTTAATAAGTGCTTTGATGTGTGAGGACAAACAGTTCAGCTAACTTACACTGATGACGTAAAAAATGAGAGGAGTTGGTGTCATATTTATCTATGGCCTTGTCACAGGTAAACAAGGGAGTCCTGTGGGGGTAACAGGGTTCTTTGCAAGGTGTTTCCTTGAACCCCGGAGAAGGGGACACCTCTTAACCTTCCTGTTTTCCAGGAGCACAGGGAACAAAGTCTAACACTGCAGCAACCAACAGGCCTGTCAATGAAATCCTCAGTTCAACCACTCGGAGCCCTCTACACACTGCCCAAACAGACTCCCCTCAAGGGCCTTATCATTCATCCCTTTGGGTCCAGTCCCCAATCCAAGGCACCCAAATCATGGATCACTAGAGCCTTAACTAGTCCTACAAACCCTCAATCCACTTCCCCAGTGCACAATGACCCCATGCAGCCCTTCATTCACTCTGGAGGGTGACCTCTGGGCTCCTTCTCTCACAGAGCCCGCTGTCGCCACCTCCCAAGGCTAAACACTCCCCCAGCCCCCCAAAAAATCCTTCCCTCCACTGGTTTCACAACAATTCATCCCTCCCTAACCCCAAATTATTGATTTCCACAGACATTCCAATATCTCAACCCTCAAATGACTCCCAAATTAATCAGCTTCACGGTCTACTTCAGTCCCTTCATCGCCCATCAACACCGGAGGCCTCGCCCGGACCCCCAAATCTCCCTCCAGACTCCCACACCACCGCCACCTACATCCAACCCTGAAAACCCCAGTCCTCCAAACGTTGGCCCCCATCCCGCCCCCTCCC
>SJYW01044877.1:37150-59672 GCA_006410735.1 Raphicerus campestris | reverse complement strand
CACACACACACACACACACACACACACACACACAGAGTCTCATTTATGGCCCAGCAAAGCAATAATTTGTTAAGGGTCTCTTACTACTGGGCCCTGCTCTGGACACATGGGAGAGACCACAAAATAAGACAGATGATCCCTGCCCTCTCAGGTGGGAAACAAACATCAAAAAAACTTCTGACTGTCAGAGTGCTCAGAGGAAACTTCAAATGTGACAGACAAGTGGGTAGATGGAGGATACTCCTTAGAGATGCCTCTTAGCTGAGCCCTGAGGAGGTGGAGCCCCCTTTGGAAGGCCATCGGCCAACCACACCCTTGAAGGTGCATCAGACACAAGTGGGAGGATTCAGAGTCAATGGGGTCACTGAGAAATCTTAAACAGGGAAACATTCAAGTAAAAGGAGTCATCACTCACCAACAAGGCCACACAGGTGCTGGATGAGAGGGGCTAAAGAACAAAGACAACATAGTTATCGAATAGAAGTCACAACCTGAGAGTCTTGCCTGAGCCCACACATGATCCATCCAAACCCCAAAACACCACGCTCACAGGCCCTGCAATCACCAACATTCACAGCCCCTCACAGGTTTCAAATACCACCTCAATCACACTAACTGACCACTTGAGAATTCCCCAGCCCTAATAACTGAACACACAACCACTGACCCCCATGTATCCACCATCCCTCCAGGGTGTCTGGGCCATCAGTTACACACACTGTGGGTCCCCAATACTCTTCTAGCAAAGCTCCCAATCACCAACCACCAGTGACCAAACCAATCCACAGAAGTGTATGAATCAATGAATCCCAAAGTCTCTCACCACAGCTCAATCCCCAATTAGACAATACAGAACCCTTTGCTCCTGGTCACAGCAGGCTCTCTCTCACTCAACCCTGCTCATGGCCACAGGTATCCCAACAGACCCATTAGTTGACTACAACCCCAGAGCCCCTTACCTCCAATTCCCACAGGTTTCTCAATGCCACCAAGAAACCCCATCACTGGCTCCTCCAAACCCCACTCCAGTCTACTTGTTGACTAGAAACTGTCACTGAAATCTCACATGCTGAGTCCCAAAGAACACCTGCAGACCTCCAATCACTCCCTTCTATGGGTACCCACTCACTCACCTTCACAGGGGCCCCATCAGTGCTTGCACAGAGTCCCCTGCAGGCTTGCTATCTCCCATCACCACCTACCACCTAAACTAGCCCCCATCACCTACCCCCCAGTGGTCCCCAGCCCCTCATCACATAGGGCTGCCAGCCACTCACCTCCTTGATATCCACTCTCTAGGCCACCCTGTGTCCACCCAGCACTTGCTGACACCCCAACAGCTCATCACTCTGCAAGGGCCTCCAGCGCCACACAAACACCAACACCCCCAGCCCCTCCAACGATACCAAATACCACCCCCGCTTTCCACTCACTCATAACCCCCAGCAGGCCATCCATCAACTTAAGCACAGACCCCCAACACTGATACACAGCCTCCAACCTGACATCTCGGTCACCAGATCCCCAAACACGGGCCCAGATCACTCACTAGCCTGGGCCACCCTAGTCACTCCCCTCCACTGAAAAAGCTACCACTAAACTGTCAGGCCAAAACAAATGCAGGGCTTCCCTGGGGATCCAGGCGTTAAGAGTCTGCCTTGCAATTTAGGGGACACCAGTTCAATTCCTGGTAGGGGAAAATCCCACATGTCCCAGGGCAACTAAGCCCACACACCGCAACTAATGAAGCATGTGCTCTAGAGCCCAGGCTCCACAATAAGACAAGCCACCACAAGGAAAAGCCTGAGCACAACTGAAGAGCAGCTCCCACTTGCCACAACTAGAGAAAGCCTGCATGCAGCAGCAACAAAGACCCAGCACAGCCAAAATAAACGAATCTCACCACATCTAGAGAAAGCCTGCATGCAGCAACGAAGACACAGCACAGCCAAGATAAATAAATGAATCTTACCACAGCTAGAGAAAGCCTGCATACAGCAACGAAGACCCAGCACAACCAAAATAAATAAGTGAATCTTTTAAAAAATGCAGACTTGGCAAAGAAATATTTCACTCCAAGAATTTATTATCGTGGGTGATGCAGGGTGCTGAAGTAGGGAGAACGCTGTGGCCCTAAGAGGTAGAAGCATCTCGGCAAGGTGTCAGGATGCTGGATCAAAGGGCAAGATGACCAGATGGCAGATGACAGGACATTTCACCAGAGGCTGGCCATTTCTCGATGGGTGGTGGGGGGGTGGGGAGTAGGTGGTGGTCAGGGCTGTAAGGCTGCTCAAGCTGCAGTGCACCAAAGTTCAAGAAACTGCAGGAAGAAGAGAAGCTGAACCAAAGAAGTTTGGTTAATAAGTGCTTTGATGTGTGAGGACAAACAGTTCAGCTAACTTACACTGATGACGTAAAAAATGAGAGGAGTTGGTGTCATATTTATCTATGGCCTTGTCACAGGTAAACAAGGGAGTCCTGTGGGGGTAACAGGGTTCTTTGCAAGGTGTTTCCTTGAACCCCGGAGAAGGGGACACCTCTTAACCTTCCTGTTTTCCAGGAGCACAGGGAACAAAGTCTAACACTGCAGCAACCAACAGGCCTGTCAATGAAATCCTCAGTTCAACCACTCGGAGCCCTCTACACACTGCCCAAACAGACTCCCCTCAAGGGCCTTATCATTCATCCCTTTGGGTCCAGTCCCCAATCCAAGGCACCCAAATCATGGATCACTAGAGCCTTAACTAGTCCTACAAACCCTCAATCCACTTCCCCAGTGCACAATGACCCCATGCAGCCCTTCATTCACTCTGGAGGGTGACCTCTGGGCTCCTTCTCTCACAGAGCCCGCTGTCGCCACCTCCCAAGGCTAAACACTCCCCCAGCCCCCCAAAAAATCCTTCCCTCCACTGGTTTCACAACAATTCATCCCTCCCTAACCCCAAATTATTGATTTCCACAGACATTCCAATATCTCAACCCTCAAATGACTNATAAACAAGATTTAGGTAGGTAATCATACTTGATAAACTGATACAAACATATGGAGGTTGATACGATTTTTCTAGTTTGGTGTCAGTATGAAAATTTGTATAAAATCAATTTAAATCTGTTCTATTTATTACTAAAAATTTTGAAGATGCCCTTAGAAGTCTACATGAGTTCTATGGCTCTTTATCCTGCACTTAAACCAGGTTTTAATAAGGAGTACTGGAGTTTATAGAAACTATTTCAAGCATAATAAGCATTTTTTAAAGGTGAAATGGAAGAATTCCCTGGTGATCCAGTGGTTAAGGCTCTCTGCTTCCAATGCAGGGAGTGTGAGTTTGATCCTGATCAGGAAACTAGCATCCCACAGGTTGAGTGAGTGGCAGGCCAAAAAAGAAGAAAAAAAGGTTAAATGAGAACTTTACCTGATTTTTCCCTGTTGGCAGAAAAGCCTTAAATTCTATATGATTAATTTATAAATAGATTGTGTGGAAGTTTTCTTTGAAAATAGCACAGGTGGTTAACTTCTCTTTCTCCTGTTTCTGGTCTCCAGAACCTGAAAGTTTTCTTTGAAATAGCACAGGTGATTAACGTCTTATTCTCCTGTTTCTGGGGCTGTTGATCTTCCCACTGTAATTTTCTGTATTCTCACTGCCTTCCCACTGTAATCCCACCATGATTTTATTACATCAGCTGTAATAAAACCATTGGGAATGTTAGTGGTTTCTGCATGGTGGATCTGTGAGTCTTGTGTTTTCGTCCCCTCTCTGTATTGTAACAGATGTTAATTTAACTATCAACTGAGTGCTTCTCAGCTGCCGAACAGTGTTCCAGGTTCTGAATGCGACAGTGAACAAGACAGCCTAAGAGTCCCTGCCCCTATGGGGTGTGATCCTTACAATAAAACTTGGGTGTGTTTTAGGAGGAGGTGAAATGCCAGCTTATTTTGCTGGTAGTTAAAATTAAACTGTAATGACTTGGTAATCACAGAGGAGAAATAAATGCCAGTATCTGTTTTTTTGACTCTTAGGTATTTAGAATCTAATTTAAATATAACCCAATTCTAAAAGCTCAGATGGGAGAGGTGAGCTGGGAAAACACAGTTCTAGATGTCAAAACACTGCTGTGCTTAGTCGAGTTCAACTTGAGACCCCACGGACTGCAGCCCACCAGCCTCCTCTGTCCATGGGATTCTCTAGGCCGTAATACGGGAATGTGTTGCCATGCTCTTCTCCAAGGGATCTTCCTGACCCTGGGATCGAACATGAGTCTCCTATATCTCCTGCATCGCAGGCGGATTCTTTATCTCTGAGCCACCAGGGAAGCCTGTCAAAATACTAACTTTATGAAAATAATCCTGGGGTTTGTCTACAGTGAAACCATAGAGAATCAGATAAAGGAAACGGCGAGTCAGTTAAGGGAAATAATTATTCTGGTGTAACTTCTAATAAGTAGGTGTCAGATGTACATTTTGAAGAATATGTGGGGGAAATATGGCTAATGGATTACTTCTAATGTACAAAAAATGGTATCCCGGGATTTCCCTGGTGGTCCAGTGGCTCAGGCTCCATGCTTCCAATGCAGGGGGCCAGGGGTTCGATCCTTGGTCAGGGAAGTAGATCCCACATGCTGCAACTAAGACTCAACACAGTCAAATAAATAAATAAAAACAAATATTATTTTAAAAAATGGTATCCTATTTAAATTTTTGGGAGCCCTGTGAAGTAGGTATTTGTTCTTGTAATGAAGAAGAATTACCTGCTTGGTGACCTTAACTCTCTGTGTACACTTTGTGTGCACTGGGGAAATTTCTTTAGTAATATATATACCCATATATATATACACCCAGAAGCAGAGTCCAACAGAGTTGAGCACTGAGTTTCTTAACATTGTGCTCTTATTTCTTAATGTGTCAGTTGCTTGATTAAGACAGATTAGTNTTGTGTGCACTGGGGAAATTTCTTTAGTAATATATATACCCATATATATATACACCCAGAAGCAGAGTCCAACAGAGTTGAGCACTGAGTTTCTTAACATTGTGCTCTTATTTCTTAATGTGTCAGTTGCTTGATTAAGACAGATTAGTACTTGCAAATGTGTAGTAAATAATTCTCCTTAGTTACCCAGGGTAAATATTTACACAATGTGAGTAATTTTTCTGCTTGCTAAAGCAGTACATGGAAGATTGAAATCTTTATTTTAGGAATACTTTTATTAGGGTGTATTTTTTAAGGTCTTTATAGAAGAATATAAAACTTATACAAAGGCAGAGATACAGTATGCTTCCAGCAACTTTAACAGTTAGTAGCACATGATTTATCCTTTAAACAAATTCCAGGATAAGATGTGTAAAACCTAAGACTACACGGTGTTTGAAAATGTTTTCTTAAGTTGACGTTCTCTCACTGTCTCTGATACTTTGCCCTTGGTGATTATGCTTTGTTTTACTGTCTAATAAAAATAATGTAAAAATGATTTTTCCTTCATCCTCTATTTTATGATTACCAACAGGACATACCTGAGTTTGGCTAGTTTACATGCTAATTTAGAGTTCCCTAAAGGTGGGCCACAGTCCATGGAGTGGCTAGGACTGAGGGGAGGGATAGGCAGGGTCCGTGGCGCTCATTTAAGTTTCGTGGCGAATGGAGAAGAACTAGACTGTCAATGCAGTCTGCGCTGAGCTACCTAGAAGTGGATCACTGGACCTGGAAAGGGGAATTAGCTGTAGAGCTAGAGGCTAATTATTTCACCTGAGATGTCATGCCCAGTTGCTAGGCTGTTTTTAAAAAATAGCTGGTTGACTTTAAATTCCTTTCCCTTGTAAGAGGGTGATTGATGTGTGGTGTCCAGAGTATAGTCTCACATAATTTGTGTTGCTTCCTTCTTTCCATCCTTCCTCTCTTACTCGGATAGTTTTGAGGAGGGGGTAGACGAGGAGGAGATATATGATAGTTTTTATTATTTTTACAAAGTATATATTGCATTTTATATATATAGTATATATATAAATATGTGTGGGCATTGAAACTCAGGTGGGGGATTTTTAATGATTTTTTTGTACCCTGGATTCCTTTGGCAGCCTGAAATGTGTGGACCTCTTAGAATATTTTTAAATGCATACAATAAAGCACATAGGATTATAAAGGAAATTATTTTGAAATACAGTTAGAAAATGCTAAAGCTAATAATGACATGTGTTTCTTAACATACATAAGTTTCTTAACATACATAAGTAACAAGTTCTAGCAACACAGCTAACTATCACAGTAGTGAATATACAAGATCTGTAACACCTTAATGTAAAATGAAAATGCCTGACTTATTTTAATGTCAAGAGTACAAGCCATGTCATTCCACTGTGGTTTAATGCCAACCTTCACTATTGAAGGTGGCTAAATTTCACTTAGGGGATAGTGAAAATAAATGTGACCCCAACCCCTCTGCACTCCACTGCTCCTGTCCACCTTCGTTGAATTCTGTCCATGAATCCTTTGGCTGTGATCTCAGATTAAGACTGTCTGGACTAAGGCTTTGTTTGTGTTCTGGGATGCTTACATTGAGGCTAAAGGGTTTGAACTTAGTATATAGTCATTAGATGAAATGTGTTCAAACATTGTATCTGCCAGTTTTAGTGGCTCTTAGGGTAAGCCACAACAATCTAATGATGCTAGGTTTCTAGCGGTCTCAGTGTGCATCTTGTGATTCACTTGGTCTCCGTTTTCTTTCTTGGGCTGTATTTTCTTAGTATATATTGTTATGTACTTAATAAATATATCTTAGGTAGTTTCAAAACATCCATGTTGGCTATAAATATCTTTTGCTTTTATGTTTTTTTTTGTTTTCTTTTAAAAAACATTTTAATTCTTCTGCAGGATTCGGAAACTTCAGATACGAAATATCCCGCCTCATTTACAGTGGGAGGTAAGAACTTCTATGTTTAAAACTAAGATTTTAGTATCTAAGCCTGTTGATAGTTTTTCCGAAGATTTTCCTCCTCTTTTCACCTCTTGGATGTGCTTGAACACAATCCTTCTCTATTATGGTCTTTGTCTTGCATTGGGCTTTTCTTTGTAAGAGTATATTACTTCTCTGAAAACAATCTGCTCTTTGAGATACTTTAAGAAATTGAAATAGGTTCTGGTGTAACTGGGCAAGCTTCGTCATTCCAATCACATCCCACAGAATCTTGTTTGAGATCTTTTTATGAGTTTTGCTAATTATATTTAAATATGAAGTTCTCTGGCAATCTTTTTTTAAAAGATGAATACTGCTATTTATGCTTTATTTTAAAATGTTACTGTGCTTTCTTTTGCTCAGATGGTGGCACTGTGGTAACTGTATATAAACCCAAATCTTTTAGCACAGTTGAATAGCCTGTGTCAGCAATTTCCAAACTATGTTGATGATGTCAAGGTGAGAATTTGAGAACCCAGTAGCTGAAAAGATAAAAGAAAATGTCTGTTGACTCTTTCAGATAATGGAATGTGAAAATTCTTAAAACCTACTTTGGAGATGGTAGTGTAGGGAAAACTGCTCAGCTTTTATGTATTTTTAATATAAAAATCAGGAGTAACTAGGTTTGTGTGTTTAACATTAGTTTTCTAAAATGACATTTGAAGAGTCTGTGAACTATAACCATCATCAAAATGCAAAGAATGGTTAAAAGATTTCTTTGAGTTGGGGGAAGCTGGACTGAGGTCTCAGTCTCCAAGTCCCAGTTGGTAACAGATCGCTTATGCTCACAGTATTTTGCAGCACATGTATTTTCAGAACAGTATTACTGAATTTAATCTTTGCGGGAGGACTTGATTCTTTGGTCTGTCCTGAACATTTTTCAAGTTACATACTGTATAAAAGGTATATTTTGTAGACAGAATCAGTGACTTCTTAGGTTAAACTCAATGCATTTTCTTGTTTTAGTTTAACATTTGTTTAGGAAGTTCAATATCTTGAAGAGTGGGTCCCTGAATCGAGTGTTATGGTATCAAGATGACTGGTTTAATCCCAATTTTTATTAATTTATTTTAAAGTGAAGTATTGTTGATTTACAATGTTGCATTCATTTCTGGTATACAACTAAGTGATTCAATATTATACACACACACATATATATACATATATATTCTTTTTCAGATTAGTTTCTGTTATAGCTTATTTTGTTGTTGTTTAGTCACTGAGTTGTGTCCGACTCTTTGCGACCTATGGACTGTAGCCTGCCAGGCTCCTCTGTCCATTGGATTTTCTAGGCAAGAATACTGCATTGGATGACCATTTCCTTCAGGGTATCTTCCCCCACCAGGGATCAAACCTGTGACGTCTTCATTGACAAGTGGATTTTTTTTTTTTTACCACTGAGCCACCAGGGAAGCTCCTATAGGTTATTATAAGATACTGAATATAATTCTCTGTGCTATGCAGAAGGTCCTTGTTAGTTTATTTATAGTAGTGGTGTCTGTATTCATTAATCTCTTCATTTTAGCATGGGCAGCATTAAATGTGATTTTCTGTCTCGGAACTATATCTGGGGTAACATAGCTTTCAATGAAAGAGTCAGGTGGCGGCAGCCACTTTTACGTGAGTTACTAGTATGCTAGCCTATCATCTGTAGGCAGTGGTTGTTGCCTTATAATTCATCCATCCTGTTGGTTCACATTTGGATTGCAGTGGATTCTCAAGCATTGTTGATTGTACCTTTGGTGGCTTCTCAAGCTTTCATTTCATTTCATTCTTCCTTATTCTGGATAAAATTTAATCTATGATAATAAATCTTTATTTGTCATATCTAACTTTTTCTTTTATATTTCATTTTACTCTCCCCATAGTCCTTTGAGGTGAGGTTAAGTTGGAGACATTATCTCCATTTTCAATTAGGCAAATGTGGGCCCACAGGGTTCAAAGAACTAAGTAAGAACAGATAAAGAATTTAAAGAAGCATGGAACTAGACTTTGAAACTCTTAACCTTTGGTCCCTTTGAAATTTAAAGAGTGGTTTGGAATACTGATTAACAAAATTTATTGAGGGTCTGTCAGGAGTAGGATGAACTGTTGGGATTTTTGCTTTCCTTGAAGAGTTGAATGAACACCATCTGTTATTTCCTTTCTGAGTCAGTTTTTTGGGGGTCTGTCTTCTTAAACTTTTTATTTTGTATTGGGGTATAGCTGATTAACAATGTTGTGATAGTTTCAGGTGAATAGCAAAGGGACTCGGGCATCATATACACATACCCATTCCACCCAAAACTCACCACCCGTCCAGGCTGCCACATAATGTTGAGCAGAGTTCCTTGTGCTATACTATAGGTGCTTGCTGGTTACCCATTTAAAATACAGCAGTGTGTACATGTCCATCCCAAACTCCATAACTATCCCCCTCTCCCCAACCCTGGCCTCTGTATTTGTTCTCTAAGTCTGTGAATCGTTTTCTGTATCTAAGCCTGTGAGTCTCTTTGTATCGTTTCTTTTTAGATTCCACGTATAAGGGATGTCATGCGAGAATTCTCCTTCTCTGGCTTCACTCAGTGTGACAATCTCTGGGTCCATCTGCGTTGCTGTAAATGGCATTTTTCATTCTTTTTAATGGCTGAGTAATACTCCATATGTATATGTGCCGTATCTTTGTCCATTCCTCTGTTGATGGACATCTAGATTGCTTCCATGTCTGGGCTATTGTAAACAGTGCTTCAGTGAACACTCAGTTCAGCTCAGTTGCTCAGTCGTGTTTGAATCTTTGCGACCCCATGAATCGCAGCACTCCAGGCCTCCCTGTCCATCACCAACTCCCAAAGTTCACTCAGATTCACGTTCATCGAGTCGGTGATGCCATCCAGCCATCTCATCCTCTGTTGTCCCCTTCTCCTCCTGCCCCCAATCCCTCCCAGCATCAGAGTCTTTTCCAATGAGTCAACATGAGGTGGCCAAAGTACTGAAGTTTCAGCTTTAGCATCATTCCTTCCAAAGAAATCCCAGGGCTGATCTCCTTCCGAATGGACTGGTTGGATCTCGTTGCGGTCCAAGGGACTCTCAAGAGTCTTCTCCAACACCACACTTCAAAAGCATCAGTTCTTTGGCGTTCGGCCTTCTTCACAGTCCAACTCTCACATCCATATATGACTACTGGAAAAACCATAGCCCTGACTAGATGGACCTTAGTCAGCAAAGTAATATCTCTGCTTTTGAATATGCTATCTAGGTTGGTCATAACTTTTCTTCCAAGGAGTAAGCGTCTTCTAATTTCACGGCTGCAGTCCCCATCTGCAGTGATTTTGGAGCCCCCAAAATAAAAGTCTGGCACTGTTTCCACTGTGTCAGTGAACACTGCTGCTGCTGCTAAGTCGCTTCAGTCGTGTCCGACTCTGTGTGACCCCATAGACGGCAGCCCACCAGGCTCCCCCATCTCTGGGATTCTCCAGGCAAGAACACTGGAGTGGGTTGCCATTTCCTTCTCCAGTGCATGGAAGTGAAAAGTGAAAGGGAAGTTGCTCAGTCATGTTGGACTCTTCGCGACTCCATGAACTTCAGCCTACCAGGCTCCTCCATCCATCGATTCTCCAGGCAAGAGTACTGGAGTGGAGTGCCATCGCCTTCTCCGAGTGAACACTGGGGTGCATGTATTCTTTTGGATCATGTGTTTCTCTAGATATATGTGCAGGAGTGAGATTGCAGGGTCATGTGGCAGGTCTGTTTTCGTTCTTTAAGGGCCCTCTGTTCTGTTCTTCATTGTGGCTGTATCTATTTACATTCCCACCCGCAGTGTAGAAGGGTTCCGTTCTCCACACCCTCTCCAGCATTGTTGGTGGGTTTCTTGATGATGGCCATTCTGACTGGTGTGATGTGGTATCTCATTGCAGTTTTGATGTACATTTCTCTAATAATTAGTGATGTTGGACATCTTTTCATGTGCCTTTTGGTCATCTCTGTATCTTCTCCAGAGAAATGTCTATTTAGATCTTCTCCCCATTTGTTTATTGGGTTTTTTGATGCTATGAAGCATCATGAACTGTTCATAAATTTTGGAGACTAATCCCTTGTTGCTCACATCATTTGCAAATGTTGTCTCCCAATCTGTGCGTTATCTTTTCGTTTGTTTATTGTTTCCTTTGTTGTGCAAAGTTCTTGAGTTTAAGTAGGTCCTGTTTGTTTATTTTCATTTTTATTTCCATTATTCTGAGTCACTTCGTGTAACTGATTTGTACACCCTGACTATGGCGGTTGTCTCATGCCAAAGCCTTATAGAAGGTGATGGTTTTTGCACTTACAGGTTTGGACTCCCTCTACAATGGAGAAGTTAGACTTTGACTCCACTAATTAATCTTAGAATCACTATATGGAATCTGATTTGATGCAATAGGAAATAGATACCAACACAGATGAAATACTCTTGTTAAAAAAATAAAGGTTTAAGTGGGATTCAATTTCAATCTGACTTTGAGTTTATAAAAAGTATGGAAGGGAGAGGCACAGGTGAAATGATGCCATGAAGAAACATAATAGCCAACTCCATTATATGGGACATTCATTGCACAGGACAGATGACATTATTTACTCATCGAGCAATGGCATATTAAAAGGGAAGGGGACTGTCAAAGAATGAGACTTATGAGGATAACAAAAAGCAATCATACATGTGCACAAAGTTATTTGTGAACCTTGTAAACAGTTTTGAAGGAGCCGCATTAAGTATCTTGAAAAGCCTCAATTTTTTGCAGAAGGCTTTTGGAGTCAGACTTAGAATTATATCCCAGCTCCACTACTTACTAGTTAGGGGATGTCTGAAGTGATTTTTAAAAAATTCTTGTAGTCTCATTTTCTTCCTTTCTAATATGGGGATAATAGCTGCTTCATTGAATTGCTGTGGGCATTAGAAGGATTATATATGCTAAAGCCCTTAAAAAATGCCTGATACATATAAGTGTACGCTACATTTTTGCTATGATACGAACAACGAATTCATTTCCTCCCAGCTTTAAGTTCTTGTGCTTAACTCAGATCCAGCCTACAGCACAACACGCAAAACCACTAGTATCACACCAAGAGGAATTTAATGTGCAGAGTTACACAAGTGCTAGAGGGCTGAATGAACAAAGATGGAATCCACAGGTACTGGCTGTAGAGAGCAGTTAAACCCTGAGGCTGAGTGGGGAAGAGAGGGGTCAAAGGAAGAGGTTGAGGTTATCAGATACCAGAAGCTGGAACAAAGGGCTCAAGTAACTGAGAATGAGCAAAGGGATGCTCCCTGGCTGTGGCTGGTGCTTGGGATGGGAAAGAAGGGAGCTGATGAAGCTGGTTCTGGGAATGCCCAGAGCAGCTGGAGTCTGAAACCCATTGCTGTTAGGACGATGCTGAGAGGAACAGCTGATTAATGGGGAAGAACATATGCCATCTCTTCTTCTGCCTTCCATTTTCCCTCTGCTGCTGCTGCTAAGTCACATCAGTCGTGTCCGACTCTGTGCGACCCCATAGATGGCAGCCCAACAGGCTCCTCTGTCCCCAGGATTCTCCAGGCAAGAACACTGGAGTGGGTTGCTGTTGCCTTCTCCAGTCATGAAAGTGAAAAGTGAAAGTGAAGTCGCTCAGTCGTGTCCACTCTTAGCAACACCATGGACTGCAGCCTACCAGGCTCCTCCGTCCATGGGATTTTCCAGGCGAGAGTACTGGAGTGGGGTGCCATTGCCTTCTCCGATTTTCCCTCTAGTGCCTTTTTTGAATATTGTAAATTTTTATATATGTATGTATGTATTTGGCTATGCCAGGTTTTTAGTTGCTGCATGTGGGATCTAGTTCCTCAACCAGGGATCGAACCCACGGCCTCTGCATTGGGAGCATGGAGTCCTAGCCACTAGACCACCAGGGATGGCCCCCTTCTAATGCCTTCTATCAGTAGAAACCAATAGGAAACCGCTGACAAAGGTACGACAGGGTGCAAAGTCCCAGCCCCCAGCATTGCAGAGTTGAAAGGTGAATTTGGGACTGAGGGCTTAATATCCAGTCAGAGCTCCATCTCAGAAGCAGAAACCCTCCCCTGCGCTGCTAGTGCTCTTCTAGGCCGTTTTCCATGAGCTCCTCAAAGAAGTGACAGGATCCGGGGCCATGATGCTCTAAAGCGTTTTGTAAAGTGTAGCTGGATTGTTACTGATCCTTATGCCACTGTGATGCCACTTTCTATTTCTTATGATGGCACCTTTACACCTCTTTGTCGTGCCGAGTGACGGGGCCTGGTTCTTCGGATGTCTCCTCCTGCAAGCTTTGTGTGTCATGCGGGGCTAAATGATTCCTAGCCATTTTGTTTTGGATGATAGTAAAGTGCACTCAAGGACTCTGGAGTGGCTGTTTAACTAGGTAAAATATGGGAAACTAACTTTTGGAAGTACCTGCTGCCAGAGAGGTAGGTTTGTTTTTTTCCCCCAAATATGGAAAATGTAGAAGGGAACTAGGAGAAACTGTTTCCTCTCCACCTCCCACCCTGTGGCCATTTTTATTTAAATCAATTGACTTTTAAAAATTAATTTTGGGGGAACATAGTTGCTTTACAGTGTTGTATTGGTTCCTGCTCTATGGCAAAGTGAATCAGCTCTACGTACACATATATCCCCTCTCTCTTGAATTGCCTTCTCATTTAAGTCACCACAGAGCATTCAGTAGAGTTCCCTGTACTATACAGTAGGTTCTCACTAGTTATCTATTTTATACATAGTATCAACTATATATATATGCCAACCCCAATCTCCTAATTTATCCACCCCCAGCCCTTGGTATCTGTACACCTGTTCTGTACATCTGTGTCTCTGTTTCTGCCCTGCAAATAAGATCATCTGTACCATTTTTCTAGATTCCATGTCTATAGGCTAATATATGATGTTTGCCTCCCCACCCCCGACCCCTGACTTCACTCTGCGTGACAGACTCTAGTTCCAGCATGTCTCCCCAAATGACCCAATTTCCTTCCTTTTTATGGCCGAGTAATATTCTGTAACGTACATGGATCACATCCTCTTGATCTACTCATCTTTCAATGAACCATCTGGGCCTTGAGGCAAAGGCAACATACATTCTGCATTTTCCAGCAAGTTGTAATTTTAAAGTGTGCGTTCTCTTAAGTGTTTTTTAGATCACATATTCAAAATTATGTGGTAGTCAAGCCACCCTCTTGGCTAAAGTACTTGAAGAGTAGATTTGTGATGTGACGAGAACTGGAAGGGCTCCTCTAAAGATAGATGGTCTTGATGGTGGACAGATCTGCATCCTCAGATGCCTTGAGAAACATAGACATGATTTATGGGACAAGGATTTAAGGGTTCTTGGGCAAACACCAGCAGAGTGCTTGACTTTAAACAAACACCTTGAGAATCTTTTTTCTTTTGCCTAACTCAGTGTCTTAAATTGGTCCCATTTTCTGAGTTTAAGGAGTGTCTTTCATCATTTAAAAAGTAAATTGCCAAGGCCTCAGGAAAGGGCTTCTTAGAGTTACTCCTAATCTTACTATTTTAATACTACTCTCCAATCAAGGTTACTAGTACTTATAACATGTTAAAAGGGGAGACCGCCCCTGAAGGGAAGTGTAAGACCCATTAATTACCTAAATGAAGTGTCTGTAGTAAAGGGCAAGTTAGGTTCTCATTTCGGGGTCACGTACTGAAAGTAGAATAATGTTTTTTCACAGAGGTTATTGTCTGGGAAAATACACTGAGCTATTGGGTTAATGGTCTGCTCTTGCCTGGAGCGACTGTATTTTCGGAGGTAGAATTTTGAATATGTGATCTGCCAGATACTGATGGGGANTCCTAGCCATTTTGTTTTGGATGATAGTAAAGTGCACTCAAGGACTCTGGAGTGGCTGTTTAACTAGGTAAAATATGGGAAACTAACTTTTGGAAGTACCTGCTGCCAGAGAGGTAGGTTTGTTTTTTTCCCCCAAATATGGAAAATGTAGAAGGGAACTAGGAGAAACTGTTTCCTCTCCACCTCCCACCCTGTGGCCTTTTTTATTTAAATCAATTGACTTTTAAAAATTAATTTTGGGGGGACATAGTTGCTTTACAGTGTTGTATTGGTTCCTGCTCTATGGCAAAGTGAATCAGCTCTACGTACACATATATCCCCTCTCTTGAATTGCCTTCTCATTTAAGTCACCACAGAGCATTCAGTAGAGTTCCCTGTACTATACAGTAGGTTCTCACTAGTTATCTATTTTATACATAGTATCAACTATATATATATGCCAACCCCAATCTCCTAATTTATCCACCCCCAGCCCTTGGTATCTGTACACCTGTTCTGTACATCTGTGTCTCTGTTTCTGCCCTGCAAATAAGATCATCTGTACCATTTTTCTAGATTCCATGTCTATAGGCTAATATATGATGTTTGCCTCCCCACCCCCGACCCCTGACTTCACTCTGCGTGACAGACTCTAGCTCCAGCATGTCTCCCCAAATGACCCAATTTCCTTCCTTTTTATGGCCGAGTAATATTCTGTAACGTACATGGATCACATCCTCTTGATCTACTCATCTTTCAATGAACCATCTGGGCCTTGAGGCAAAGGCAACATACATTCTGCATTTTCCAGCAAGTTGTAATTTTAAAGTGTGCGTTCTCTTAAGTGTTTTTTAGATCACATATTCAAAATTACGTGATAGTCAAGCCACCCTCTTGGCTAAAGTACTTGAAGAGTAGATTTGTGATGTGACGAGAACTGGAAGGGCTCCTCTAAAGATAGATGGTCTTGATGGTGGACAGATCTGCATCCTCAGATGCCTTGAGAAACATAGACATGATTTATGGGACAAGGATTTAAGGGTTCTTGGGCAAACACCAGCAGAGTGCTTGACTTTAAACAAACACCTTGAGAATCTTTTTTCTTTTGCCTAACTCAGTGTCTTAAATTGGTCCCATTTTCTGAGTTTAAGGAGTGTCTTTCATCATTTAAAAAGTAAATTGCCAAGGCCTCAGGAAAGGGCTTCTTAGAGTTACTCCTAATCTTACTATTTTAATACTACTCTCCAATCAAGGTTACTAGTACTTATAACATGTTAAAAGGGGAGACCGCCCCTGAAGGGAAGTGTAAGACCCATTAATTACCTAAATGAAGTGTCTGTAGTAAAGGGCAAGTTAGGTTCTCATTTCGGGGTCACGTACTGAAAGTAGAATAATGTTTTTTCACAGAGGTTATTGTCTGGGAAAATACACTGAGCTATTGGGTTAATGGTCTGCTCTTGCCTGGAGCGACTGTATTTTCGGAGGCAGAATTTTGAATATGTGATCTGCCAGATACTGATGGGGAATGTATAGATGACCAGTGCAGGTTCGATGTATGAAGCAGGGAACTCAAAGCCGGTGCTCTGGGGCAACCCAGAGGGATGGGGTGGGGAGGGAGGTGGGAGAGGGTTTCAGAATGGGGGATACATGTGCACCCATGGCTGATTCATGTCAATGTGTGGCAAAAACCACCGAAGTATTGTTAAGTAATGATTCTCCAATTAAAGTAAATTATTTAAGAAAAATTAAAAGAAAATTACAGTTTGCTGGAAAATGTAGAATTTAAGTTGGCTTTATCTCAAAGCCCAGATGTCAGATATTTCCTGGACTTCACTGAGGTGAGAAGATGAATATCTCAGGAAGNCAAAGCCGGTGCTCTGGGTCAACCCAGAGGGATGGGGTGGGGAGGGAGGTGGGAGAGGGTTTCAGAATGGGAGATACATGTGCACCCATGGCTGATTCATGTCAATGTGTGGCAAAAACCACCTAAGTATTGTTAAGTAATTATTCTCCAATTAAAGTAAATTAATTAAGAAAAATTAAAAGAAAATTACAGTTTGCTGGAAAATGTAGAATATAAGTTGGCTTTATCTCAAAGCCCAGATGTCAGATATTTCCTGGACTTCACTGAGGTGAGAAGATGAATATCTCAGGAAGAAACTCTGAAGAGGTTTCCTCAGTATACAGTTCATTTTTCTGCCACGTTCATTGTCTGGTGTGATGGAATAAAGGAAGTATGAGCTGTCTCCTGGTCTAAACCTAGGGAAGTAAAGGGGGGGCCCTTCATAGCTAAAGCATCCTCAGCTTGCATCCAGGCTTCTGACATAGCAGTGGATTAGCCTCTGGTTCTTGACATGGGAAGCAAGTAGCCAGTACACTGAAAAGCCCAAAGTTTTAAGTTGAACATTGTAATATAAAATATTCTTTGCTTTTTTTTCTCAGCAGAGTCACCTTAATTTCTCTTTCAAAGGTCTCTTCGGTTCTTCTGTGTAAGCTTAGAGCAGTTTTTGGCAGTAAGTGGATCTTGTCGGAAATCTTGAAAGGTTTTTTCTATAGGGACCTAGGATTGTACCAACAGCACTTTCTTTATTTGAAACACTTAGGCTTGTTAGTTTGAACGTACCTCCTAGTTTGGAGAAACTTGACTTCTGGGGCATAGGGAATGTTAGAAAGCCTTTGTTTCCTTCAGTGATTAAAATACGTTCTTTTCCTCTGAAGTTTGGGGATGGGGAGTGTGGCATTAGTGTAAGATGTAGTATGAAGAGGCGAAACTTCCCTCTTTGGTAAGTTAAACCGAAGTGAGTCCTGGCCACTGTGGTAAAAGGGCTCGAACTTCAGAGAGATGCCCGCATTTCAGACTGTACTGAAAAATACACTCTGATCTTCTTATAAGATGAGGCAAGTACCTCTAATGGAGAAATGCTTACTAATGAGGGTGAGTTGTAGATGTCGGAAATTTCCATATGATTAATAACAGTTTCTTAAAGCTGGTAACATCTCAGTGAAGACTCTTTATTTTCTTTTCTGTGTGGACTCTGAATATAGTAAGAAATAGTGATAATAGGAGACCTCCCTGAATTCACTACTGGGATATAGAAATAGCAATGTCATTATGCTGGATGCTGGCAGAAGGGAAAACAAAGGGGTCTTTATTTAGAAACAAGGAAGGAAGCAAGAAAGTAGTGATGCCTTGTTAACTAGTCTGGGGGGGGCGGTAAATAATAGCATAGTTAGCATAGCATAGAATATTAGCATGGCATAGAAATAACTCATAGCGTTCCTTCATGGGAAGCCTTGGATGACTGTGTGCTGAGAACCAGACTGCCTAAGAGACTAGGTTCGGGTAGGGTCACTTCCAAATCAAGAAACTTAAGCAGGGCCCTTGGAGTCTGTGAGGTGAAGTCCCCAGTGAAGGCTGATGTCCTTAAAAGCACAGGATTTGCCATTCATATTCATCTCTCATAATGCTGAGTCCTGTTTGGTGCCCTGGTCAGTGTGGTTTGGTGCCGCGTGGTCTGTGATGGGTATACGAATGAATGCCATACAAAAAATCACATGAGACTAAAGCATCTTAAATAGAATCAACAATGTAACAAGGTGAGGTCCTTTAACTCAACAGCAAAAAAACACCTGTAGAAANGATTTGGGGCCGCGTGGTCTGTGATGGGTATACGAATGAATGCCGTACAAAAATCACATGAGACTAAAGCATCTTAAATAGAATCAACAATGTAACAAGGTGAGGTCCTTTAACTCAAACAGCAAAAAAACACCTGTAGAAACTTGGGGTTTACATTTAAGCATGAACTGAGCAAGAAGTCATAGGCGTTAATGTGAAATATAAATATACATAGCTGTTTGGTCTGAAGCATAAATGACAACTGGGGCAACTGGCCTCGGAAGGGTGGAGGGCAGTCCCGTGGGACTGAACCCTTAACCTGTGGAGTCAGGTTCTACCTACAGGTAGAAAGTGTCAGAATTAAGCTGAACAATTGGACACGCATCTCGTGTCTGAGAATTGGTTATTGGTGGTATGGGAAACACCCCCTCCACATGTTGGAACTGGACCTAGCAACCCAGAAGAGGAAGTGTATTCTAAAAAAGTATTTTATTTCTGTATTTGGCTGCACTGGTTCTTAGCTGCGGCCTGTGGGATCTAGTTCCCTGACCAGGGACTGCGCCCGGGCTCCTTACATTGGGAACACGGAGACGTTAGCCACTGGACCACCAGGGAAGTCTTGAAAGAGGAGGTTTTGTTGGACTGTTTGGAGACTCATCATGGCTTCAGTGAATTTGAGTATGAAGAGTTGTTAGAAGCTGTTGATGTCTATCAGATGATTTTGAAGGGATGGAGTAGGCCACTCTGAGACCACTGGCGCTGCCAGGTGGTCCGTCTTCCCCACGGCTTGACTCTGAGGCCCGGCCAATAAACCGCTGACACTCACTGAGCACTGACGTGCTGGTGTTTCTGGTCCTGCTCTGCTGAGTTGACTTCTTTTAATCTTCACCACAGTCCCATGATCTTACTTTACAGATGAGACAGCTGAGGTCAGAGAGGTGAAGTAATTTGCCCAGGGTCACGCAGCTGGAAAGTGGTAGAGTTTCTGCTCTTAATCAGGTTACTCAAACAGAACACTTCCCCTGAAAGGTAAGTTTCTATTTCTTGAAATGATCATCATTTATTTGCTTTCAACATGCCTCTGAAAGTTTGACAGTGAACCCAATAGAAACTGGATCTTCCCTGGGTCTGGAGGAAATACATGGTTATGTGCAGTGAATGGGCTCAGATTATTTGGGGAAGTTATTGGTAAACTGTTCTGTTTAGCCAGCTGTGGACAATAGAGTTCTTCATGCATCATTGCTCTGGGAGGGCCCAGACTTTGCCTTGTTTGAAATGAGCTGGTGCAAGTTGTTCGGGGAATACAGTGTTTGCCTGTGAGCCCTAGATGAGCGGTGTACGAGGCGTGTCCCTATCTGTGTTTATTATGCCCTTGCATGTGATGCCTGGACTTGTGTCCTGTGCTTCATAGTTCTTCTGAGATGGTCATCTCAAAGGTCTCCATGTCCTTTATCTAAAATTTTATTATGAAAAATATCAAACAAAAAGGCTAAATCAGTGATACTTTGCAACCATTATCAACGTACGGTCAGTCTCTCTTCCTAAAGTATTTATTATTCATTTGGCTGTGTCAGGTGGGTCCCAGTTGTGCTGCGAAGCTACCTTTTGTTGCCATGTACTGACTCTCTAGTTGTGGCTCCAGCTCAGTAGTTACGTCAGCAGGGCTTAGTTGCCCTGAGATATGTGGGATCTCAGTTCCCTGACCAGGGATCGAACCTGTGCTCCCCTGCATTGCAAGGTGGATTCCCAACCACTCGACCACCAGTGGAGTCCCAGTCTCTCTCATTTTTAAATAACTCTAGCATCTTCCATCTTTTCCCAGATTATTGAAGTACATCCTGGACATCACATCACTTAATTCAGTAAACACTGACTTCATCTCTAAAAGTTAATGTCTCTGTATTAGTTTGCTAGGGCTACTGCAAAACACCACATACTGGGTGGCTTAAACAACAGTTTTTCAGTCTCACAATTCTGGAAGCTGAAAGTCTGATTATCAGATGGCACTAGTGATAAAGAACCTGCCTGCCGATGCAGAA
This sequence comes from Raphicerus campestris, assembly GCA_006410735.1. NCBI lineage: Eukaryota > Metazoa > Chordata > Mammalia > Artiodactyla > Bovidae > Raphicerus > Raphicerus campestris. The sequence continues at coordinate 39,269 of SJYW01044877.1, read as the reverse complement.
GATGCCTAAGAAACAGGTTCAGTCCCTGTGGAAGAGCCCCTGGAGGAGGGCACGGCAATCTACTCTGGTATTCTTACCTGGAGAATCCCCATGGACAGAGGAGCCTGGCAGGCTGCAGTCCATGGGGTCACAAAGAGGCAGACAGGACTGAAGTGTACTTCGCACGCATGCATGAGGGCCGTGAGAGAAGGGTTTGTTCAAGGCCTTTCTGATCAGGTAATTCCTTGGTTTGTGACACTGTAAATCCAGCCTTCACATGGTTTTGCTGTGTGTGTGTCCATCCAGATTTCTTTCACTTTTTTAAAAAAGATTTTTTGATTTGAACCATTTTTAAAGTCGCTATTGAATTTGTTACAATACTGCTTCTGCCTTATTTTTTGTTTGTTTGTTTGGCCTGCAAGGCATGTGGGATCTCAGCACCCTGACCAGGGATTGAATGTGTACCCTCTGTGTTGGAAGGCAAAGTCTTAACCACTGGGTCACTAGAGAAGTCCCCAGATGTCTCCTTTCTATAAGGATACCAGCTATATTGGATTAGAGACCATCCTAATGACCTCAACTACCTCTGTAAAAAAATTCATGTGTTAAATGAATAGTAACTTTTACATATCAAATCTAATCATACTTGCTTGATTATCTTTTATAAAAATTTTTTGAGTCAGGATCCAAATAGTATCTTTTTTTAAGACAGTTAATAGGTTCATCTTTTTGGGGGACGGTGTAGTGTATTTGTTGAAGTTGGTTTTATTCTTTAGAATGTTTTGCATTCTTCACTGAACTATATCCGTGTGTGGTCACTTTCTTTACACATTCCTCTGACCTTTGTGGGACTTGTATTAGAATCAAGTTCACTTTTGGCTTGCTTTAACATAATTTGCATTTTGGGGTTGTAAAACGCCATTGATCCTTGCTTAGAGTCAATACTGTGTGGCTGTAGGATGGTAATACTCTAATTCTACAGTTTCTTCATATATTAGTTAGAATACATTTGTATAGAGGAACTTGTCCTTATTAGCTTTTGAATTATTAAAGGAAAGATTGAAGGCAGGATGAAAAGGAGATGACAGAGGAGAAGATGGTTNGATGTAGTGTATTTGTTGAAGTTGGTTTTATTCTTTAGAATGTTTTGCATTCTTCGTTGAACTATATCCGTGTGTGGTCACTTTACACGTTCCTCTGACCCTTGTGGGACTTGTATTAGAATCAAGTTCACTTTTGGCTTGCTTTAACATAATTTGCATTTTGGGGTTGTGAAACGCCATTGATCGTTGCTTAGAGTCAATACTGTGTGGCTGTAGGATGGTAATACTCTAATTCTACAGTTTCTTCATATATTAGTTAGAATACATTTGTAGAGAGGAACTTGTCCTTATTAGCTTTTGAATTATTAAAGGAAAGATTGAAGGCAGGATGAAAAGGAGATGACAGAGGAGAAGATGGTTGGATGGCATCACTGACTCAATGGACATGAGTTTGAGCAAGCTCCAGGAGATGGTGAAGGACAGGGAAGCCTGGTGAGCTGTAGTCCACAGGGTCGCAAAGAGTCAGACACGAGTGAGCACCTGCACAACAGCAATAGTCTGTGTAGGAGAGAGGAAAAAGGGTTGAGTCTTTCTACTCATTTACTACCTTAAAACATTGGGTGCCTTGGCACCCTACAGCGATAACCAGTGAGTTGTTTTTGTTTTTGAACCAATGAGGTTTTTTGTGTAGTTGTGAGCTCATGAGTTGAAACTTACGTGGCTTTCAAAATTACTAGAATCGTTCTTACTGATGATCAAATTATCCAGTCCTGAGAGGCCTGTCCTCCTGATGGCCCCTTAGTAGTTGATAGCTTTCTCTATCGTTGGTTTAAGAAACTCCACGTTTGTCTTGTACATTTCCTGTTGTTAAGGACTGGAATAAGCCCTTTCTCCAAAAAGCCTGCTCTCTTGGGCAATGGTATTTAGAGATGATAGTGTGATCACACCCCTCTTGGGACCACATCCATTGGCATTTCCTCGGTCATTCATTTTTTTTTTACAGCATTTATGCTCAGTTCCTTTCCTTGCAGGCTTTAGTCATGCTTACTCTGTGTATTATTCCCCGACATGTGGGTCTTCATTCTTTTTTTTTTTTT
>SJYW01044877.1:17735-31883 GCA_006410735.1 Raphicerus campestris | reverse complement strand
TTTTTTTTTACAGCATTTATGCTCAGTTCCTTTCCTTGCAGGCTTTAGTCATGCTTACTCTGTGTATTATTCCCCGACATGTGGGTCTTCATTCTTTTTTTTTTTTTCTGGCCACGTTGAGCTGCATGCAGGATCTTAGTTCCCCCACCAGGGATTGAACCTGCAGTCCTGGCGTTGGAAGCTCGGGGGTCTTAACCACTGGACCACCAAGGAAGTCCCATGCTTCTCCATCTTAAATGTGAACCGTTCTATGCACTGTTTTTTCTCTCTGAGAAATTCCACTTGTTTCAACTGTCTTTGTTTTTGCTTTCTATTTGGAAGCAAACATTTACTTAAATATCCATTCAGCTAGGGTGTCTAAAATCGAATCTTCTCTCTTGAATCATTGCTTTGCTTTCTCTGTGAAATGTAGTATTACTTAGGTCATTTGGGCTTGGCCTTGACATTATTCTTGATTCTCTTTCTCCCTGTTGCTCTCTGACCACAGGGCACCAGGTGTTGTTAAGCACCCCTCCTCCACTCCAAACCCCATGCTTCCTTTGGTTTGGTTTTCTTGCCTGACTACTACCCTGTGGAGGATTCACCTATAAGTCAGCCATTGAAAGCATCTCACCATGTGTAAATAGGGAAGACAGCCTGTAGGCACAACCATCCTATGGAGGAGTGTCCATGGAGGGCTGCTGTTCATGTGTTCTCAAGCTGTAAGATAGTTTTTAGAGGTGCCTGAGCACTAATTTTAAGATGCTGTGTTAGTGCCAAGTTGTGTTAGTTGGCCAAGTTGCCAAGTGCCAAGCTCTTTCAATTTCACAACCTGCAGATGAGTCCTGTAATACTTCCAGCGAAAACAGTTGGCCCTTTTCTGTCTGAATTACATTAAACTACTCACAACCACAAACAGATTGCTTATGGTTGTCAACAGGAAAGGTCATAAAAAAGAAGTTTTCCGTTTCAGCAGTATTTACTTCAAGGCATGGGAGATTAAAGAAGAAATAATTGGTAAGTCTCTGTTTCTGATTTACATGATTGCTACACTGCTTCAAGTTTAGATTGGTGATTAGGAATAAATGTGATCCCATGAAAAACCACTGAGAGGAAAAGAAGTTAACTACTTGTGGGTGGGAAACAGTGTATTAACTATCCAAACTTTAATGCGCCATAGCCAAAAAAAATGACTTTTATTTATTATTATTTTTACTTTATTTTACTTTACAATACTGTATTGGTCTTGCGATACATCAACATGAATCTGCCACAGGTGTACACGTGTTCCCGGTCCTGAACCCTCCTCCCACCTCCCTCCCCTGACCAGCTCTCTGGGCCATCCCGGTGCACCAGCCCCAAGCATCCTGTATCCTGCATCGAAGCTAGACTGGCAATTCATTTCTTATATGATATTATATATGTTTCAGTGCCATTCTCACAAATCATCCCACCCTCCAATACAGTATAAAAAGTGACTTTTAAAAAGCTTTAAAGATGTTAAAACTTTGTAATCTTTTATTTGCCCAGGATCCAATTATTGTTTGTTTTAACGTGCCAAGAGCCCTAAAAGCACTGACCTAATAACCTTTGCTGTTTTGGTGCAAAATGGTGCCCTGAGTGTGAAGTAAGATTTGTCTGCTTGGTTGAGACTGTAAAAACAGAGGACCTGCGTCATTTTATTGACATTTCTGATATCAAATACACAGCATCTTTCCAGTGCCACTTCTCTGTTCCTCAACACCAACTTAAGCATCTTAACAATTCAGTTCAGTTCTGATGTTACTCAGTTTAGCGTTGGACTCCACAGGACCACCCTTGTTTCAGATGCCAGGTGCAGAGGAATGCCCAGGCTACTCACAGTTGTTCCTGGCTGACCACAAAGCTGGATGGAGGTCCCACAATGCCCCTGCTACCCTTTGACAGTTCACTAGAATGGCTCACAGAACTCGGGAATGTCCGTCACTTACTATGACCGATTGACTGACGGGTACAACTTAGGAGCAGCCGAGTGGAAGAGGTGCACAGGTGTCGGGTGTGAAGAGAGGGTGTGGAGCTTCCACGCTCTTTGCGTGTTTGCCTTCTCCCCGCATCTCCACATAGTCGCCAGCCCAGAAGCTCTCCAAGCCCTGTCCTTTTAGGCTTCTGTGGAGGCTTCCTTACGTTGGTATCATTGATGAAGTCACTGGCCGCTAGTGATTAACTCGATCTCCAGCCCCTCTCCTCTTGCCAGGGGTGGAGAAGTGAGAATGTAAGATCTGAACCTCCAGTTGTGCCTTAGTCTTTCTGACCAGTCCCTCATCCTGAAGCTACCTAGGGATCCACTGAGACACGCCTCGTCACTCCTGTCATTCAGGAAACTAAAGGATCTCTGTGTTGGGAGCCAGGGACGAAGACCAAATAGATATTTCTTATGCTTCAGGAGACAGATTTATCCTCAGTGACTGGCATCCTCAGCATAAAACTTTTCAAAGTAGGAATGGTGCAAGAACAAGTTGAATTCTAGCCATATGTTGTAACCGTCTCATTGTAGAGGGGCCTTCTGGTAATTTAGAAGGCATTCACAAACCAAGTAGATTGCCAGGTAGCTTGGGTTGAAAAAGAAGGCCGAAACAAAATCCCCCAAAACCTTTGGTGGGAGTTCAGTTAGGACTAAGGTTGAAGGTCACGCCTTGTGTCCCATATAGTACTTCAAGCTCTCCCTCCCTCTGCCTCCTACCTCTTGCTACCATCACCAGTTTATTATAAAATACCCAAATCAGGAACAGCCCAATGAAATGGACGCATAGGGCTAAGTATGGCCGAAGGGCAAGGGGCTTCTTCCCCTCATATAGGCTTTCCGTTTTCTCCTCCCTCTACTTTTTTTTTTCTTCCTGTTTTTGAAAACACAGAATTATATTTAAACCAAACAAAACTCCTAGTCCCACACTGAGGTTTTCATTTCTTGTGATGGTCATTAGAGAGCAGTTGACCTGAACCAAAGGTGAATTTTGTGCTATTAATTCTGTGATATGTACAAAAGCGGATCACACTCGGGGAATATCATCAAAATGAGGTGTGAGAGTCAGCCTGTAATTTAATAGACATTTGTGTGTGCCCCCCGCCACCCACTGAGGGTTTAGTTTTTAAACAGTAGTGAGTGGAATTCCCTGGCGATTCAGTGGATAGCACTGGCACTTTCAACTGTGGTGGCCCTGGCTCCATCCCTGGTCAGGGAATTAAGCTCTCATAAGCCTTTTGTCATGGCCAAAAGAATAAATAAATAAAAAACAAAATGATAGTGAAAACTTCACTTTAACCTATTTCAAAATACTGAAAAAATTAAGAATGCTTAATTTACTCATACAAACCATCTAAGAACACATGTAAAAGGATAAGCCCAGAAGAGCAAAAATCAGAACGCCAACAGTAGTGTGATAACCTTGTAGGTAACTTTTATTTTTTATCTTCTTCAGAGGATCTCTGTTTCATCATTAAGACCCGTTTCTTAACAGGATGTAACTTAAATACTTTAATTGGAAACTAAGGTTGAGTGTGGAGAAGGCAATGGCACGCCACTCCAGTACTCTTGCCTGAAGAGTCCCATGGATGGAGGAGCCTGGTGGGCTGCAGTCCATGGGGTCGCTGGGAATCGGACACGACTGAGCGACTTCCCTTTCACTTTTCACTTTCATGCACTGGAGAAGGAAATGGCAACCCCCTCCAGTGTTCTTGCCTGGAGAATCCCGGGGACAGGGGAGCCTGGTGGGCTTCCGTCTATGGGGTCGCACAGAGTCGGACACGACGGAAGCGACTTAGCAGCAGCAGCATGGGCTTATTTGATAACCAAAATAGGGATGGGTTACTGAGTCCAAGAAGACAGTGGAGAGAGGTAAGTCTGATTTTTTTTAACTGGAGGGCAGTTGCTTTGTAGTGTAGTGTTGGTTTCAGTCATTCATCAGCATGAGTCAGCCATAGGTATGCGTGTGTCCCCTCCCTCCTGAAATTCCCTCCCACCTCCCATCTCATTCCACCCACTAAGTTGTCACAGAGCCCCAGGTTGAGCCCCTGCATCATACAGCAAATTCCCACTAGCTTTGTTTTACACATGGTCATGTATATGTTTCAGTGTTGCTCTCTCCATTCACCCCCCGCCCTCTGCCCCCACCCCAGTGCCCACAAGTCTGTTCTCTGTCTTTGACTCTATTGCTACCTCTGCAAATAGGTTCATCGGCACCCTTTTTCTAGATTCCAAGAGGAAGCTTTAAGATTGATGGTCAGGAAAGCTTACATACTATGTTAGATACAGACAAACTACTGGATAGGAAATCTCTCTTAACATCCCTCAAAATAAATGAGTATTGGAATCCATTGAAAGTGACATGCCATTCAGATAAATTGGGGGGCTCTTGGCTTATTCATCCTATGTAAAAGGAGTCTTCAGGAGTCAGACAGGACCATATGTATAGAGACTTAGGTTAGGGGGTGGGGGAAGATGTTAGTTTTGTTGACTTTCTTTATGACTCATGTTCTTGATGTCTTCCTGCCAACTAATTTACTGTAATAAAGTATGAAATTAAATGTGTTTGAAAATGGACTTTTTTGGGGGTATAAATTTTTTTTTAAGTTTTAACTTGTACATATTTGTGTTCTGTCCTTGCAGTTAGGATATAAGATCATCCTGTCACACCAAAAAAAGCACCCTCATGATAACCTTGTGGTGTCACATCTAGCCGCCCCTACTAACAACTAAAGAGTTTTTGGTGTGTGTCATATGATAAATACATTTAACTTTATAGGAAACTGAGAAACTGGTCTCCAAAGTGGCTGTACTGTTCTTACATTCCCACCAGTAATCTATGCGTGATCCAGTTGGTCAGCACCGTCACCAGCATTTGGTGATGCTGGTGTTGATATTTTTTATTTTAGCTGCTCTAATAGTAGTGGTATCTCATTTTGGTTTATTTATGTTTCTGTAGTGGCCAGTGATGTTGAGCAATTTTTCATGTACTAATTATCTTCTGCATATCCTCTTTGAAATGTCTGCTTAAGTCTGTTGCTACTGAATTGTTTCCTTTTTATTGGGTTGTGAGAGTTCTTTATCTGTTGATGCAAGTCCTTAGTCAGCTATGCAATTTGCAGATATTTACTCCTCTTCCCATCCCCTTTTCTTTACCAGAACAAAAGTTTTAAATTTTACTGAAGTCCAACTTACTGACTTTGCCTGTTCCCCTTGTATGTTTAGTACTTTGGGCGTGTTGTCTAGAAACCTTTATTCAGGAACCTTTATAAAGGTTTTCTCCTGTTGTGAAGTTTTATAGTCTCATGTTTTACAATCAGACCTACAATGCATTTTGTGTTAATTTTTGTATAATTTGTGAGGCTCAGGCAAACACAGCTTTTGCATTTAGATGTCTAGTTAATCCAACACAGGGTGTTTGAAGGCTATCCTTTGGCCATTGAATTGCATTTTGCATTTTTAAATTAATGAATTAAAAAAATTTTAAATTTTTATTTGAAAGATAATTGCTTTACATAATTTTGTTTCCTGCCAGATATCAACGTGAATTAGCCATAGGTATACATATGTCCCTTCCTCTTGAACCTCCCTTTTGTCTCCCTGCCTATCGCACCCTTCTAGATTGTCCCAGAGCCCCTGTTTGAGTTCCCTGAGTCATACAGCAAATTCCAATTGGCTGCCTATTTTACATTTAGTATTGTAAGTTTCCATGTTCCTCTCTCCATACATGTCACCCTCTCCTTCCTCCCCTCCCCACTGCGTCCGTAAGTCTGTTCTTTTAGATCTGTTTCTCCATTGCTGTCCTGCAAATAAATTCATCATTCCCATCTTTCTAGATTCCATATATATATATGCATTAGTATATGATATTTACCTTTCTCTTTCTGACTGACTTCACTCTGTATAATAGACTCTAGATTCATCCACCTCATTAGAACTGACCAAATGTGTTGCTTTTTATGACAGAGTAATATTCTATTGTGTATATGTACCATAGCTTCTTTATCCATCCATCGGTGGGCATCTAGTTTGCTTCCATGGTCTAGCTATTGTGGATAGTGCTGCAGTGAATATTGGGGTATGTGTGTCTTTTTCAGTTTTGGTTTCCTCAGGGTATATACCTAATAGTGGGATTGCTGGGTCATGTGAAGGTTTTATTCCTAGTTTTTAAAGGAATCTCTATACTGTCTTGCATAGTGGCTGTATCAGTTTACATTCCCACCAGCATGCAAGAGGATTCCCTTTTCTCCACACCCTCTCTAGCATTTATTGCTTGTAGACTTTTTGGTGATGGCCATTCTGACTGGTGTGTTAGAAGACTATCCTTTCTCCATTGAATTTCCTTTGCATTTTTGTCACAAATCATTTGGCCACATTTGTGAGTATGTTTCTGCATTCTGTTCGGCTCCATTGATTTATATGTCTATCCCTTTTTCAATACTATACTTTCTTGGCAACTGTGGCTTTAAATAGTAAGTCTTAAAATTAGGTAGTGTTATTGTTTTAATCTTTTTCAAATTGTTATAGCTATTCTAGTTACTTCGCCTTTCCATATACTTTAGAACCAGGAAGTCTATATCTGCAAAAATTCTACTGGAAGTAAACCAGTCTTACTTGTGTTTTGTGAGATTCGTGCATATGTACTCAAATTGGGTGGTGGGTGGGTTCCTATTATAAGTTATTTTTAATTTTAAATTGTAGAATGTGCATAAATTCACCATTTTAACTATTTTAAACCATATAATTCAGCAATGTTAAGTATTTACATTGATGCTACACTAATTCTAAAAGTGTGTGTGTGTGTGTGTGTGTGCGCGCGCGTGTGTGTGCGTGTGTGTGTGTGTGTGTGTGTGTGTGTTTAATGTTTTGACCTCTCCATGAGGCTTGAAGGACTTTAGTTCCTTGACCAGAGGTTGAACTCAGTCCTGGCAGTGGAAGGACTCACTCCTAACCATTAGATTGCCAGGAAATTCCCCTAAAATTTTTCTTTTAGTTAATGATTGTGTGAAATTTTCTACTTAGACAAATCATGTCATTGCAAATAGGCATAGTTTCACTTCTTTGCCCTTCTGTATGCCTTTTGTTTGTCTTGTTACACTGATGAGGGCTTTAAATGAGAATAGAAATAATAAGATGTTGCCTAATTCTCAGACTTTCTGAGAAAACATCCAGTCTTTGAAAACATCCAGTCTTTGACTTTTAAGTAAAATGTTAGCTGTAGTACTTTTGTGGATTCCCTTTATCAGGTTGAGGATATTCTTTGTGTTCCTAGTTTGTTGACAGTCTTTATATTGAGTGAATGTTGGTTTGTGTCAAATGCTTTTTCTGCACAGATTGATATGATCATGCAGTTGCTTTAGACTGTTACTGTGATGCATTACATTGTTCTTCGAATATTGAACCAATCTTAGATTCCTGAGAAAAATTCCACTAGGTTGTGGTGTTTTAGTCTTTGAATTTATTCCTTGATTCAGTTTGTTAACTTTGTGGTTGATGATTTAGTGTGTCTCTGTCCATGAGGGATATTCGTTGGTAGTTTTATTTTGTGTGTGTTGTCTCTGACTTTGTTATCAGGGTAATATAGTCTCAAACTGTCTTGTGAAGTGCTTGTTTATGGGTTTTGGAAGAGGCTGTGCTGAGATGACTGTTTCTTTGAATGTTTGATAGCATTTGCCAGTGAAACCACCTGAGCATAGAGGTTTCTTCCTTAGAAGATGTTTTATTTATTTTTTCAGTTCAATTTCAATATTTTTACATAGTTACAGAGCTTTTTTGGCTATTTTATCTTGGGTAGTTTTGGTGATTTGTAGTTGCTTCAGAATTGGTTAATTTCTTTCAAGTTGTTGAATAGAGATGCACAAAGTTTTGCAGTATTCCCTCATTATCCTCTAATTGTCTGTGGGGTCTATAGTATTATCTCCTTTATTCCTTATATTGGTAATGTGTTTTCTTGTGTGCACACACTCTTCCTCTTTCTCTCATCATCTTTGTCAGTCTTGCCGCAGATTTATCCATTTTATCTTTTTTCTCCAAGGAAACAGTATTTGGTTTCATTAATTTGACTCTTCATTATTTTATTTATTCTACTTGATTTGGGTTTATTTTATGCTTTTCTTTGCTAGTTTAAGGTGGAAGCTTTAGTTATTAATTGGAGACCCTTTTAAAATTCCTAGTGTAGATATGTGATGCTATGAATTTCCCTTTAAATAACTTAATCTCATAAATCTTGGTGGGGTTTTTTTTGTTGTTGTTCATTTCAAAGTATTTTCTGATTTCCCTTGAAACTTCCTCTTTGACCTGTGGACTTTTTCCCTTAATAACTTGTAGTTTTTTTAAAAATTACTTATTTATTTGGCCGCATTGCATCTTAGTTACAGAATGTGGGATCTGGTTCCCCTGCATTGGGAGCACAGAGTCTCAGCCTCTAGACCACCAGAGAACTCTCTTAACTTGCATTAACAGTTTAATTACACTACAGTTAGTAAATATATCTTGTATACTTATATTTCCTTAGCCTGTTGCCACTTGTTTTATATCTTCATTTTAGATAGACACAGTATATTTTGGCAAATGTTTTGTGTTGTTGGGTGGAGGGCTCTGTAAATGCTGTAGTTCCAGCTGGTTGATAACTGTCCAGTTCACCTGTATGTTTGCTGATTCCTGGTCTCTTGTTCGTCCACTCCTGAGAATGGAGTATTTAAATATCTTACTGTAATCATTTGCCTGTTTCTCTTCTCAGTTTTGTTTTTGTTTCATATATTTTGAAGCTCTGTTGTTTGGTCTGTTTACACTTAGGATTACTATGTCTTCAAAATGAATTGACCCTTTTATTATGATGTAATGTCCTTCTTTATCTCTGATAGCTTTCTTTGCTCTTATTTTGAGATTAAATACCACTCCAGCTTTCTTTTGATTAATGTGTGCATGGTATCTTATTACACTATTTTTTTTACCTTGAAGTTTCAATGAGGTTTTTTTTTAGGCTGAGCCAGGTCTAGTTGTGGCATGTGGTATCTAGTTTCCTGACCAGGGATTGAACCCAGGCCCCTGCATTAAGAATGCAGAGTTTTATCCACTGGACCACCAGGGAATTCCCTGAGTGAGTTTCTTTAAGGTGGCACATAGTTGGTTTTGTAGGCTTATTGTTATTAACATCCTTAGTCTCTACCTACTAGATACCAGCAGCTCCCTACCTCCCCAAGTTGTGACCATTAAAAATGTCAACAGATATTGTCAAAGATCATCTTGGGGATAGCATAATCCCCAGCTGAGCACCACTGTCGTGTAAGTAATGTGTTATTTTCCTTTGGCTGCTTTCAAGATTTTTCTTTGTCTTTGATTTTCAACAATTTATGATATGTCTAAAGATAGATTTTGGGGGGTTTATCTTGTTTGAGGTTGTAAAGAGAAAGAACCCAGTTTTCCTCCTATGTTGGGAAAAACCCAGTTCTTTCTGACTATGTGTCTTTCTTTGCTGAGTATCTCCTTTATCACTCAGAACACTTCACTTCTGTCACTCTAGTCACCAAAATATGTGGAAAATTTCCTTTCAATAACCAATTCTCTATAGCACCTAATGGGTATCCTATAATTTAACTGAATTCTAATATTTTCTACCTAGAGAAAGTGTCAGATCCCAGAAGTTAAAGGCTTGGTCCCAGGAGACTGCACATGTTAGTTGCAAATCTGGGTTATTATTACCTATGCTTCTGACCAACCAGCATTAGATAAGAGGTTGCAAAGACCTCCTTCCTTGGCTTTGATTGATTTGCTAGTGGCTTACTAAAATCAGGAAAACACACGCTTACATTTACCAGTTTATTCGTTGTTGTTGTTTAGTAGCTAAGTCCGACTCTTAGCAACACCGTGGACTGTAGCCTGCCCGATTCCTCTGACCGTGGGTTTTTCCAGGCAAGAATACTGGAGTAGGTTACCATTTCCTTCTCCAGGGGACCTACCCAACTCGGGGATCAAACTCATGTCTCCTGAATTGGCAGGCAGATTCTTTACTGCTGAACTACCCAGGAAGCCCCTTGCTGCTGTTACCAGTTTATCTTAAAGGATCCAAATCAAGAACAGCCAGATGTAAGAGTCGCATTGGAAAAGGAAAGTGGGAAGGGCATGGGGCTTCCTCCCTTTCTGTATGTTTCCCTTTTTTCCTCCCTCTACTTTTTTTTTTTTTCCCCTTCTTCCTGGTCTTGAAAACACAGAACTATATTAAAACAAAACTCCTAGTCCTGCATTGAAGTTTTCACTTCTTGTGATGCTCGTTAGAGAGCAGGTGAACTGAATCAAAGGTGAGTGTTGTTCTAACCCTGACTCAGGAGTAAAGAATCCACTTAGCAATGCAAGAGGCTCGGATTCAGTCCCTGGGCCAGGAAGATCTCTTGGAGGAGGAAATGACACCCACTCTGATATTCTTGCCTGGGAAATCTCATGGACAGAGGAACCTGCTGGGCTACAGTCCATGGGGTTGCAAAGAGTTGGACATGACTTAACCTCTAAACAGTAATGATATCCAGTTTGTTAAAGGATGTAGTAAAAAATACAGATGAGTAACCGGATGAACGGATCCACAGGGCAAGGTCTGGGAGCGCCCTGAGAGCAGGAACTGCTGTCCCTGTGAAGTTGGGGTACATCACCCTCCCACTGTAGATGTGCTCACCACCTTTAAGCTCTGTGAACTCCTACTTTTGGGACATCATATAGGTAGGTTCAATTATTAACTCCATTTCCAGTGCCTCTGCCCTCTCTGGAGGATGAGGGATGGGACTGAAAATTCCAAGCTTCTGATCATGGCTGGCTCTTCCTGGTGACCAGCTTCTAACTGTGAGCCATTCAAGAATCTACCTAGAGTTTCCTCCATAGAACAAGAGATATGCCTAATGCTCTTACCACTTAGGAAGTTAGAATTTTAGGAGCTCTGGAAGGGAAGAGGTTGAGGTAGGTAGACCAGTACATATATTTTCTATTATCGCACAGGGGTTTGCTGAATTTTTTCAATCCATACCTTTATATCTCTTACCAAATTTGGAAAATCTTCAGTAACCATTTACTCAAAGGTATTTTCAGCAAACATTTTTCTTTTTTCCTGTCTTTCTGAGATACCAATAACATAAAAGTTGGACCTTTGGTAATTTCCCACGGGTCTTGGAGCCTCTGTTCATTTTTCCCCTCAATTGTTCAGATTAAATAATTGCTGTTGATCTGTCTTCATGAGTAGTGACACTTTTCTGTTGCTTTCAGTTTGCTATTGTGTTTATCCCATGAGTTTACTTCAGGTTTATTTTGGTTCTAAATTTTTATTTTTTATCTCCTACTTCTTGGACATTTTCTTCCTATTCTTTTCAAGGGTGCTCACCCTTTGGAACATTTTTATCACAGTTTCTTTAAAATCTGTCATAATTCCATCATCTATCTCATTCTTGGCATTTGCATTTGTTGATTGCCTTTACCCATGTGAGTTGAGATTTTCCTAGTTCTTTATATAAGTGATTTTTGGATTGTGTATTGGACATTTTGAGTATAGTATTATAAGACTCTGGATCTTGGTTCACATTCTGTGGAGAATGTTGATAATTTCATTTTCGAATGCAGTTCGACCCAGTTGGCTTCAGGCTGTGAGTTTCAGCCAGCCTTCTGCAATTTCACTTCTATTTTTGAAGCCTTTGAAGTCCTCTCGGATTTGTCTCGTTTGTAGCGCTCAGTGGTGGCCCGTTTGGGCCTGCCTGGGTGGTGATCTCTCCCGTGGCTCTGTTCTCCAAGTCTTGGGTATGCTCTTTGGGTTCTGACATAGCATGCAATGGGGCTAAATCCAGGAGTCCTGAACAACCTTCACGCTGTTGCTTTCCTGAGCTCCCCTTTTTGCATCAACTGATTAGTGCTTTGCTTCCCAAGGGCCTCTCTTTCTGGTTCTTCAGCCAGAAAAGATACGGCCTTGGTTAGTGTGCTTGGTTGTGTATTTCTCATGACTGCATTCATGTCTGGGACTAAGTGGCAGGAAGCCTGGGGTGAAAAAGTGATATGTTTGAACCCACCCCCTGGGGACCAGAACTCCTTTAGGTACCCTTTCCTGCTCCTTGAACCAGAGCTACAGGCCTTCTCCTAGAGCTCTGTCTAGGAGAGCTTCCAAGTTTTAAACTGTTCCAAGTCCAGGCTGGGGCATACCAGAGGGAAGAAAGGCAGAATAAATCAGCTTTCATTCAGTGGTACTTCAAACTCCCCATTCCACCTGCTGCCATACACTTCTCAGAGTCTTCAAATAGTTGTGTCATATGTTCTGTCCAGATTTTATCATCACTCCATGGGAGAAACAGGGTAGAACATCCCCACTCCATTTATAGTTTTCTTGTTACTTCTAAAATTCAAGAGGTGAAATCAGTGATAAATGATTTGATATCCTTTATTTGTCAAGAATAGAAGTCATTTGCTTTAAAGTTACTTATTTTTTTTTCTCATAGGTAGCCCTTGGTTGAACTAAGGCTGAGCAGGAACTTAGCTATCATATACAAAAAGAAACTTGTATTCAACCTGTCCGTGTGATTGAGTACTGAAGGTGTGTGTGTAATGCTAAAAGAGATCATTTCACATTTGCACTAATAAAAGCCTTTACTTTGGGCTCTTTGCTGTTGCTTCCCACCTCTGATGTTAATGATCAAAATACTCAGGGTTAACACGAGGGAGGGAAGCGTTCCCAGGCAGGAGTTTAGAACAAAAACCAACTGGGAATGGCAGGGCACTCTTAATCCTATTTCTAATTTTAGCATCAGCAACCAGAGAGGCAGGGTTGCCTCAGTACTCAGGGCAGTTTTTTCCCTTTGTGACTCTGTGTTGCTGAATGGCCTACTTGGTCTTACCCCAAATACAGGCTTACTATTTAGAGTTCTTCTTATGTGGGGATGAGAAAGGCTATAATTTTCTGTAGTCGTCCCTGGATATATAGTATACATGCACTGACATCTTTTCAGGATTCCTCAGCTATTAGTACTTAGAAACAAAAGGAGGTATTCAGAAAGCCTTGGTTAAACTGAGAAAGTACATGATGGGGTTGAGGACATGACTATAACTCAGACATAGGTGTTCATCTTAATAGTCTTTCTTGGTCTAATGTTGTATTATGTCACTTCTTCTCCATGTATAAGTACATGAAAATGAAAGTTATTTAATTAGCTTAGTTGAATTGATGGTAATGAAGTGACATTTCTGTCTTTTTTCTTTTTAACAAGTCCTATATTTGATTTGTCCTTTTTTACTTGTTTTTAGGCTTACGATCCCTTTGCTAGCTCCCATTTCCCTCTTTGCTTTACTACTCTGCTTTTAAGTTTTAGGTCAGCTTAGTGGCGTATACATTGGAAGCCCTGACCATGAGCAGGGCAGGATGCTAAACTCCTTAAAGAGTTCTCATTTGATGCATCCAGCCAACCCTAGATATAGGAAGGAAATAGTGCCACCTGACTGTTGAGGGTGGGCTGGAGGGAAGGTAGCTGAGAAACGGAGAGACTTGCCTAGATCTTGGAGTTGACATTGGATGAGAGGGATTCACACCAGGCTACCTGATGTGAACTGCAGTAGTTTTTTCATCTCATAGGTAAATACAGAAATGTCACTTCACATCCCAGCATGTCTGTTTATGACTTTGAACACCAACTCTATCAGGATGTTTTTATTTAAGTAGACTTTAATTTATTACTGTGTTTGGCCTATAATAAATACTGAGATATTTAAATCAATAAACCTGCATTTTCAACCCTCAGACCTACACCCTGCTTTTGTTTCTATGTTTGTATAGCATGCATGATCCTAGTTCTTCTACCAGCAATTGAACCCATGCTCACTGAAATGAAAGCTGAGTCCTAATCACTGGACCATCACGGCAGTCCCTGCACCTTCTTTTTACCAAATATTTTCTGATGTTCAAATTATATTGCTGAAGTGAGATTCATAGAAAATGTAACAATTATACATGATTTAAATATTTTAAAATATATATCATTTAAAAATCAATATAGTGTCCTAATAATACCAGAAAGGAGAAATAAAAGGTAAATAGTTTATACAAAATAATTTTTCAGTACATAAACACTTCAGCATGACCAGAGCTGGAGGCCTAGTGAAACAGTCAAGACTAGTACTTGTACTATTACACAGTAACCCTCAGCAAACCAGTACTA
>SJYW01044872.1:10775-21030 GCA_006410735.1 Raphicerus campestris | reverse complement strand
CTTTTTCTCCTTTGATTTTAAATTCTCTTCTTTTTACAGCTATTTGTAAGTTCTCCTTAGACAGCCATTTGGCTTTTTTGCATTTCTTTTTCTTGTGGATGGTCTTGATCCCTGCCTCCTGTACAATGTCACAAACCTCTGTCCATCAGGCACTCTGTCAGGCACTCTGTCTATCAGATAGTTCATCAAGCACTCTGTCTATCAGGTCTAGTTCCTTAAATCTATTTCTCACTTCCACTGTATAGTCGTAAGGGATTTGATTCAGATCATACCTGAATCATCTAGTGGTTTGNAGTTTGCGCAAACTCCAGGAGACAGTGAAGGACAAGGAAGCCTGGTGCTGCCATCCACAAGGTCGTGAAGGGTCAAACACGACTAAGTGACTTAACAACGACAAAGGCTTCCAAGCAGAACACCAGTGACAGCTCTCTCCCCCCAGCTCCTGCCTGACTTCACTCCCTGGACCACGCTTTCAGCACATCCACTCTGGGACACAGGCTATTTCCCCCATTCTGCAAGGCTGCCTAGTCTTCCCATTCAGTTCTCTTGTCTTCAAGGTTGGGCCCCATTCATTTGTGCAAATCCTCCCCCATGCTTATTCTGAGGACTAAGAGCAAACCCTGCCCTCCTCACTTGGGGGACAGGAGGCAGCTCTTTCATTAAGGTACCATATACCTCCTTTTGGGAAGTTCTCACTAATGTGATTTTTTTTTTTAATGTCCGTCCTATACTGTTTTGATTACTGTGCTTTATCATATAGCTTGATATCAGGAAGTGTGGTACTGTCCACCTTGCTCTTCCTTCTCAGGATTGCTTTGGCTATTTGACAGCTTTTGTGGTTTCATATAAATTTTATAATTCTTTCCTACTTCTGTAAAAAATGTCATTTGAATATTGATAGAGATTACATTGTATTCAGGTATTGGGTAGTACAGATGTTTTAACAATATTAATTATTGCAGACCATAAACATGATATACCTTTCCATTTATTTGTGTCTTCTGTTTCTTTCAATGTCTTAGAGTTTCCAGTTTAGACATTTTTCATCTCCTTAGTTAAAGTTATTCCTATATACTTCTATTTGTTGATATTACAAACAGAATTGTTTTATTATTTCTTTCTCAGATAATTTGTTTTAATATTTAGAAACATTATTGATCTTTGTACATTAATTTTGTATCCTGCAACTTTGAGAACTTGTTGATTAGATCTAACAAATTTTTTGGTGTAGGATTTTCTCTTTATAAAAATTATTTCATGTGTTTTATTTATTTTTCAAAGTCTAACGCCTTTAACTCTTTTTGTTGCTTGATTTCTTTCTGGTTTTTGTGTATCAATTGGTTTTTGACTTGTGGTTAGAATAGGTTGTGTTTATGTTGATCTCCATTTTTTATTTCCCTTCCCACATGTATTTTTGATGTCATATTTTATATCTTCATTCTCATCCCTTTGTTATGTATTAGTTATAGCTGCTATTACAGTTTTATTTCTAGGTACTGACTTAAGTCATATTGAATTTTAACTATATGTCTTTCCAACCGGTTTTTCCCCCTTTCCTCTAGATTCTTACTTCTTTTGCATTTAGAGAAGACCCTTCAACATTTATTTTAGGGTAGGTTTGCTGCTAAGTCACTTCAGTCGTGTCCAACTCTGTGCGACCCCATAGACAGCAGCCTACCAGGCTCCCCTGTCCCTGGGACTCTCCAGGCAAGAACATGAGTGGGTTGCCATTTCTTTCTCCAATGCATCAAAGTGAAAAGTGAAAGGGAAGTCACTCAGTCATGTCTGACTCTTCACGACCCCATGGACAGCAGCCCACCAGGCTCCTCCATCCATGGGATTTTCCAGGCAAGAGTACTGGAGTGGGGTGAGTTCTTTCAGTTTTGGCTTGTGTGAGAAGTTCTTTATTTCTCTTTTATTCTAAATGATTGTTTTGCTTTGTAGAGTACCCTAAGTTGTAGGATTTTTATTTTAGCATTTTTAGCATATCATGAAGAAATTATGACTGAAAACTTCCCAAACCTAAAGAAAGAAACAAATATCCAGGTACAGGAAGCACAAAGGATCTCAATCAAAATGAAGCCAAACCAACCCACAACAAGACATATCATAATTTAAAAAGGCAGAAGTTAAGGAAAAAGAATTCTAAAAGCAGCAAAAGAAAAACAATCA
The DNA here is from genome assembly GCA_006410735.1 of Raphicerus campestris. NCBI lineage: Eukaryota > Metazoa > Chordata > Mammalia > Artiodactyla > Bovidae > Raphicerus > Raphicerus campestris. The sequence goes on along the minus strand of SJYW01044872.1, from coordinate 18,858 downwards.
TATATAAGGGAATCCCCATAAGGCTATCAGCTGATTCCTCTGCAGAAACATTGCATGTCAGAAGGGAGCGGCATGAGATGCTCAAAGTGCTAAAATGAAAATCCTGCAACTTAGGATGTCTGGGCCCCCAGATCACCTCTGTGTCCCTAGATAGAACATTTTCCCAGGTCCTCAACACCTTAGATCCAGTGCCAAGTTGTGGCGTGGAGTGAGGGGCCAGGGCACTCTCTCAACTCACACTGGGGAGTGTGGTGAGGCAGCCCTCATTAAGGCAGGCCTCTGTGCTCTCTGCTTGGAGCCAGGCAGCATCTGTGCATTCTTCACAGGTGGAGTCTCAGTTTCTAGCGTTTATATCGTACTGTACTAGCAGATCTCCAAGCAGCCAAGGGAGCTTTTCTCCGATGCACTGGGCGGTAGCACTGGAACACCCAGCCTGTGGCTCAGCCTACTCACTCCACAGGGTGAGTATCCACCCATGTGATCTTCCTCTTCCTCTCAGTCTACTCTCAGGCTCCAAGTCCTGTCCTGATGCTTTTCTTTCTATCCTGCCTGATTATGTGTACATCTTTCTTACAGCCTTGGTTGTGTGGAAGTTCTTCTGCCTGGTTCTAGGTAGTTTTCCATGAGAATAGCTCCATGTTATAGATGTAATTTTGATGTGTTTGTGGTTGGAGGTGAGTTCTGTATCCTCTGGCATTTTGATCTACTCTGCCTCCTAATGTATCTTTTTATAAATGTGCTCTCATTGTCTTAATCTTGACATTTTTGCCCCCTGTGGTAGTTGGTCTTGAGAGCATCCCCTTGTGGTATTTATGGTCATGACTCACGTTCTTTGAAGTCAGAGGTACTTGGTTTTGACTAGAAGCCAAAAAAGGAGCATGAGTCCATGAAGAGTCCACACTCCCTTTGGTCATATATCCAAGTTTCTCTATATCTATATTTAGAATAAATTTCTTCTGAACTTTCTTCCTTTCTTCAAGATTTGATAAACATCCACATTTCAGCTATATTCTGAAAACATAAACATATCTCTTCCTTAGCTTTATTTTCCATGGTTTGCTCATTTATTCACACTCTTTCTCTGAGAAGACTACTGCATTAAAATTCTTAGTTCAATAAACCTCATCACAAGAATTTTTCATAGAGCTTTAGAAGTGCATTGAGGAGATGGAATTGCCATAAACAGGAATTTTGCTACCTGTATACTGTCAGCTCTTTTATGGAACCACTTATTTACATATAGAAAATATAAACACATCCAGCACAACAAAGAGTACTTTCCATCCGACTTGGAATTCACTGGTGTGTTAATCCTAGGGAGTCCTAGGAAAGAAATGTGCAGGTCTGAAATAGAAAGGCATGTTCAGTGCCTGGGGGTGGGGGCGGGGAGGTGTTGTCTGGACCATGATTTACCTGCCTTCATTTTCTGAGTTCAGCCCCTAAAAATGTCTAGTGTAGTGAAGAGAATGAATGAGAGCAAATTAACTTTCATTTTCCAGCAGGGGGAGATGGAAGATACTCATGAGTGAATCAATCACTCCTGCCACTCGCTGCACTGACAGCATTCATCCGTGAGCAAACTTCTATGTGGGCAACTCCAGTGAAATATATTTCTCAGAGCAAGTTTACTGCTTTCATTCAGGGTGTCATATCCTTCTGGCAATCAGGATAAATTGTGCCTCAGTAATAACATTGTAGCAAGCTATTCTTTACTGAGAGGATCTGGTAATGACTGTGTCTTATATTTGCATTAATTCTGACAAGATTTACTGGTGCTTGCTGATCTGTAAATTTCAAAATGGCAAATAGCAGCAAAGGTCAACACAGCAATAATATTAATAGTTTTAGAAAAAGGTTGAGAGACTCAGAAATTCCAGATGAGAGGTTGGGTGAAAGGGAAATTCAATGAATGTTTTTGTCATCTTTTATTTCACTCTTTCTTTTATAACACCATAACAAAGGAAGCATGTCATAAAGATCAATAATACAGAATCTAGTTCAATCTTAGGTAACATTTTCTCCAGAGTCTGTATTTTATAAAAACACTGGAAAATATGGTGAGAAGATGGAGATCCTTGGATGTTATCAGTCTTTAGCTATAGCACTTACTTGGAATTTTTGTTAAGGTTAGGGCCANTTCTCACTAATGTGATTTTTTTTTTTAATGTCCGTCCTATACTGTTTTGATTACTGTGCTTTATCATATAGCTTGATATCAGGAAGTGTGGTACTGTCCACCTTGCTCTTCCTTCTCAGGATTGCTTTGGCTATTTGACAGCTTTTGTGGTTTCATATAAATTTTATAATTCTTTCCTACTTCTGTAAAAAATGTCATTTGAATATTGATAGAGATTACATTGTATTCAGGTATTGGGTAGTACAGATGTTTTAACAATATTAATTATTGCAGACCATAAACATGATATACCTTTCCATTTATTTGTGTCTTCTGTTTCTTTCAATGTCTTAGAGTTTCCAGTTTAGACATTTTTCATCTCCTTAGTTAAAGTTATTCCTATATACTTCTATTTGTTGATATTACAAACAGAATTGTTTTATTATTTCTTTCTCAGATAATTTGTTTTAATATTTAGAAACATTATTGATCTTTGTACATTAATTTTGTATCCTGCAACTTTGAGAACTTGTTGATTAGATCTAACAAATTTTTTGGTGTAGGATTTTCTCTTTATAAAAATTATTTCATGTGTTTTATTTATTTTTCAAAGTCTAACGCCTTTAACTCTTTTTGTTGCTTGATTTCTTTCTGGTTTTTGTGTATCAATTGGTTTTTGACTTGTGGTTAGAATAGGTTGTGTTTATGTTGATCTCCATTTTTTATTTCCCTTCCCACATGTATTTTTGATGTCATATTTTATATCTTCATTCTCATCCCTTTGTTATGTATTAGTTATAGCTGCTATTACAGTTTTATTTCTAGGTACTGACTTAAGTCATATTGAATTTTAACTATATGTCTTTCCAACCGGTTTTTCCCCCTTTCCTCTAGATTCTTACTTCTTTTGCATTTAGAGAAGACCCTTCAACATTTATTTTAGGGTAGGTTTGCTGCTAAGTCACTTCAGTCGTGTCCAACTCTGTGCGACCCCATAGACAGCAGCCTACCAGGCTCCCCTGTCCCTGGGACTCTCCAGGCAAGAACATGAGTGGGTTGCCATTTCTTTCTCCAATGCATCAAAGTGAAAAGTGAAAGGGAAGTCACTCAGTCATGTCTGACTCTTCACGACCCCATGGACAGCAGCCCACCAGGCTCCTCCATCCATGGGATTTTCCAGGCAAGAGTACTGGAGTGGGGTGAGTTCTTTCAGTTTTGGCTTGTGTGAGAAGTTCTTTATTTCTCTTTTATTCTAAATGATTGTTTTGCTTTGTAGAGTACCCTAAGTTGTAGGATTTTTATTTTAGCATTTTTAGCATATCATGAAGAAATTATGACTGAAAACTTCCCAAACCTAAAGAAAGAAACAAATATCCAGGTACAGGAAGCACAAAGGATCTCAATCAAAATGAAGCCAAACCAACCCACAACAAGACATATCATAATTTAAAAAGGCAGAAGTTAAGGAAAAAGAATTCTAAAAGCAGCAAAAGAAAAACAATCATATATAAGGGAATCCCCATAAGGCTATCAGCTGATTCCTCTGCAGAAACATTGCATGTCAGAAGGGAGCGGCATGAGATGCTCAAAGTGCTAAAATGAAAATCCTGCAACTTAGGATGTCTGGGCCCCCAGATCACCTCTGTGTCCCTAGATAGAACATTTTCCCAGGTCCTCAACACCTTAGATCCAGTGCCAAGTTGTGGCGTGGAGTGAGGGGCCAGGGCACTCTCTCAACTCACACTGGGGAGTGTGGTGAGGCAGCCCTCATTAAGGCAGGCCTCTGTGCTCTCTGCTTGGAGCCAGGCAGCATCTGTGCATTCTTCACAGGTGGAGTCTCAGTTTCTAGCGTTTATATCGTACTGTACTAGCAGATCTCCAAGCAGCCAAGGGAGCTTTTCTCCGATGCACTGGGCGGTAGCACTGGAACACCCAGCCTGTGGCTCAGCCTACTCACTCCACAGGGTGAGTATCCACCCATGTGATCTTCCTCTTCCTCTCAGTCTCCTCTCAGGCTCCAAGTCCTGTCCTGATGCTTTTCTTTCTATCCTGCCTGATTATGTGTATATCTTTCTTACAGCCTTGGTTGTGTGGGAGTTCTTCTGCCTGGTTCTAGGTAGTTTTCCATGAGAATAGCTCCATGTTATAGATGTAATTTTGATGTGTTTGTGGTTGGAGGTGAGTTCTGTATCCTCTGGCATTTTGATCTACTCTGCCTCCTAATGTATCTTTTTATAAATGTGCTCTCATTGTCTTAATCTTGACATTTTTGCCCCCTGTGGTAGTTGGTCTTGAGAGCATCCCCTTGTGGTATTTATGGTCATGACTCACGTTCTTTGAAGTCAAAGGTACTTGGTTTTGACTAGAAGCCAAAAAAGGAGCATGAGTCCATGAAGAGTCCACACTCCCTTTGGTCATATATCCAAGTTTCTCTATATCTATATTTAGAATAAATTTCTTCTGAACTTTCTTCCTTTCTTCAAGATTTGATAAACATCCACATTTCAGCTATATTCTGAAAACATAAACATATCTCTTCCTTAGCTTTATTTTCCATGGTTTGCTCATTTATTCACACTCTTTCTCTGAGAAGACTACTGCATTAAAATTCTTAGTTCAATAAACCTCATCACAAGAATTTTTCATAGAGCTTTAGAAGTGCATTGAGGAGATGGAATTGCCATAAACAGGAATTTTGCTACCTGTATACTGTCAGCTCTTTTATGGAACCACTTATTTACATATAGAAAATATAAACACATCCAGCACAGCAAAGAGTACTTTCCATCTGACTTGGAATTCACTGGTGTGTTAATCCTAGGGAGTCCTAGGAAAGAAATGTGCAGGTCTGAAATAGAAAGGCATGTTCAGTGCCTGGGGGTGGGGGCGGGGAGGTGTTGTCTGGACCATGATTTACCTGTCTTCATTTTCTGAGTTCAGCCCCTAAAAATGTCTAGTGTAGTGAAGAGAATGAATGAGAGCAAATTAACTTTCATTTTCCAGCAGGGGGAGATGGAAGATACTCATGAGTGAATCAATCACTCCTGCCACTCGCTGCACTGACAGCATTCATCCGTGAGCAAACTTCTATGTGGGCAACTCCAGTGAAATATATTTCTCAGAGCAAGTTTACTGCTTTCATTCAGGGTGTCATATCCTTCTGGCAATCAGGATAAATTGTGCCTCAGTAATAACATTGTAGCAAGCTATTCTTTACTGAGAGGATCTGGTAATGACTGTGTCTTATATTTGCATTAATTCTGACAAGATTTACTGGTGCTTGCTGATCTGTAAATTTCAAAATGGCAAATAGCAGCAAAGGTCAACACAGCAATAATATTAATAGTTTTAGAAAAAGGTTGAGAGATTCAGAAATTCCAGATGAGAGGTTGGGTGAAAGGGAAATTCAATGAATGTTTTTGTCATCTTTTATTTCACTCTTTCTTTTATAACACCATAACAAAGGAAGCATGTCATAAAGATCAATAATACAGAATCTAGTTCAATCTTAGGTAACATTTTCTCCAGAGTCTGTATTTTATAAAAACACTGGAAAATATGGTGAGAAGATGGAGATCCTTGGATGTTATCAGTCTTTAGCTATAGCACTTACATGGAATTTTTGTTAAGGTTAGGGCCATTCCCTGGTGGCTCAGATGGTAAAGCATCTGTCTACAATGCGGGAGACCCGGGTTCGATCCCTGGGTTGGGAAGATCCCCTGGAGAAGGGAATGGCAATCCACTCCAGTACTATTGCCTGGAGAATCCCACGGACAGAGGAGCCTGGTAGGCTACAGTCCATGGGGTCACAAAGAGTCAGACACGACTGAGCAACTTCACTTTCACAGGAACAGCTCAGTAACAATTAAAACACTGTCCCTTGTATTATAATATATTCTTCACTAACTGAAAAACTCACAGTTAGAAAAGCATATTCAAATAGAATAAGGTATTATCACTTTGTTTCTTTTGGTTTTTAACTGGAGAAATGTGTTCCACATCATACTGGATTCACATTTTATGTGAAATTTTTCCTAATACTTCCAAAATGGCCTTGAATAGCTGAAATGTATAAATTATCCAGATTGGAATCACCACAAGGGGGTTAACCAAATGGTCATGCATGGCTCCACTAATCCAGATATCCATTTTGAATAAAACCTGGGTAAGTTCTTTAGCTTGGGCATCTTGGAGACCGCAGGAGAATGGATATAGGATGACTGAATCCACTGCATAGGAAGAGAACTTAGGCACAGTTTGCTCTGAGTTGAGTGGTATTATATCCAGCCAAATATACATGCTATTGAGAACTCTGGTGTAAAACCTGCAAACTTTACTCACATGGTGAAAATTCTAAAGCAGAAGAGAAGAGTTTGTTCTTACTATGTGTGAACTCCTTTCTTATTTTGTTATTTCAAGTCTTCTAGGCCCTGTGGTGATCTAAGCAAAATCCTTAAAAGGTTTTCCTTTTGAATCATTTCATATCTGATGAGACATTGCCTTGGAGACACAGACTGAAGAAGAAACCAGACATACATGCATCTGTTTTGTTTAGACACTTGTTACTAACATGTGTGTGCTCAGTCACTTCAGTTGTGTTTGTGTCTGACTCTTTGCAACCCTATGGACTATGGCCCAGGCTCCTCTGTCCATGAAATTTTCCAGGCAAGAATACATGTGTGGGTTTCCATTTCCTCCTCCAGGGAATCTTCCTGACCCAAGGATTGAACCCACATCTCGTGTATCTCCTGCACTGATAGGCGGGTTCTTTACCACTCGTGCCACCTGAGAACAGCTAACATACCTGATGTCATAAAGAACAAGAGAATTGTAAGATATGGCATCTGTGGACAAGAGACTTCTTTTCTCAGCAGATACACTGCCATAGAGTGAATTATCTTCCTAAATTCTTCACCTCTCCTTATATCCATGCACTTTGCTATGTAAATAGCAGTTCTACAGCTGGCAAGTGTCCTTTCTTTCTGCATGGATACTAGTATGAACATACTTAGTGCAGACCTGAGTGTAACCTGTAGAAAACAGATACCCTGCAGGATGAAGCTGAAGTACCCTGCCAACTGAAAATAAATAATGACTGTTTTAAGGTAATACTTCTGAACTAGGTATGATTTTGCCCCTCTAGGGACACTTAGGTATGTCTGGGACTATTTTGGGTGAAAACAACTTGAGGGGTAATACTGGCAATTAGAGGGTAGAAGCCCAAGATGATAATAAATATCCAACAATGCACAGGACAGAACCTACTATGAAGAATAGTCTCGCCCCCAAATGTCAATCAGTTCAGTTCAGGTCAGTTTAGTTACGCAGTCGTGTCCGACTCTTTGCAACCCCATGAATTGCAGCACGCCAGGCCTCCCTGTCCATCACCAACTCCAGGAGTTCACTCAGACTCACGTCTATTGAGTCAGTGATGCCATCCAGCTATCTCATCCTCGGTTGTCCCCTTCTCTTCCTGCCCCAATCCCTCCCAGCATCAGAGTCTTTTCCAATGAGTCAACTCTATGCATGAAGTGGCCAAAGTACTGGAGTTTCAGCTTTAGCATCATTCCTTCCAAAGAAATCCCAGGGCTGATCTCCTTCAGAATGGACTGGTTGGATCTCCTTACAGTCCAAGGGACTCTCAAGAGTCTTCTCCAACACCACAGTTCAAAAGCATCAATTCTTCGGTGCTCAGCTTTCTTCACAGACCAACTCTTACATCATACACAAATACTGGGAAAACAATAGCCTTGACTAGACAGACCTTTGCTGGCAAAGTATGTCTCTGCTTCAATATGCTGTCCAAGCTGGTCATAACTTTTTTCCAAGGAGCAAGTGTCTTTTAATTTCATGGCTCCAGTCACCATCTGCAGTGATTTTGGAGCCCCCCAAAATAAAGTCTGTCACTGTTTCCACTGTTTCCCCATTTGTTTCCCATGAAGTGATGGGACCAGATGCCATGATCTT
>SJYW01044870.1:0-14061 GCA_006410735.1 Raphicerus campestris | reverse complement strand
GAGAGCCCCAGAAGGCTTAGTTAGTAAAGAAACCTAATTAATTCTCTTGCGCCGCCTGACACCAGAGGGGGATGGTCTGCGACCGACTGGCTATTTCCAATCGGTCCTTTGTTCTGTGCGCGGGACTGTTGGAGTGTTCCACGTGGTGGTGCTAGTCCATGTTAGATTGTTCTGGCCATGCACGGACCCAATTCTGGCCGCTTTACGACCTGATTCTCGTGAAAATCCCTGAAGTCTGCGTTTCCCCGCTGCCCGCTTGTTAGAAAACTGCGGCTGGTGGGTCCCGCTCCTCCCTGCCCACCCCCCACTCGCCGGTGCCGGGGGCAGGCGTTTGTGCTGCCTATCTGACAGGGGACCCGCTGCTGGATTCGTATTCCCTTGGTTTTAATCACCCATTTTTCCTTCCTGTCATGTTGCCGTCCGTGCTTCCCAAGTTCGACCTAGACACGGCTGTGTGAGAATTTCCTGGAGATTGGAGATCTCTCTTCTTAACAGTCTCTTCCCAGGACAGGATTCCCTTCCCAGGACGGGGCTCCCTCACTACCTCCTTTGTCTCTTTTCTCGTCCCTTATATTTATTCCTACCTGTTTTTGTAGCCGATGATCTGCTTTGCTGGATGCCTGATGTCCTCTGCCAGCATTCAGAAGTTGTTTTGTGGAGTTTATTCAGCTTGAAATGTTCTTTTGATGAAGTAGTGAGGGAGAGAGTGTTCTCCCTGTCCTATTCCTCCACCATTTTTGGGAACCTCTCTGTTCCAGAAGCTGCAGCAGGGCCGCGGCGTGTCTGAAGTGCCAGGCACGGCAGCTCTGCAGGCAAAGCAGTTGTTGACTCAGTCAGAATCAGGGTCTTTTCTAATGAGCTGGCTCTTCTTACCAGGTAGCCACAGTATTGGAGCTTCAGCTACAGCATCAGTCCTTCCAATGAATATTCAGAACTGATTTTCTTTAGGATGGACTGGTTGGGTCTCCTTGCAGTCCAAGGGACTCTCAACAGTCTTCTCCAACACCACAGTTCAAAAGCATCAATTCTATGGTGCTCAACCTTCTTTATGTTCCAACTTTTAACATCCGTACTTGACTACTGGAAAAACCGTAGCTTTGAGTATATGGACTTTTGTTGACAAAATGATGTCTCTGTTTTTTAATACACTGTCTAGATTTGTCACAGCTTTTCTTCCAAGATGCAAGCTTCTTTTAATCTTTGTCCATGGAATTTTCTAGGCAAGAATACTGGAATGAGTGGTCATTCCCTTCTCCAGAGGATCTTCCCAACCCAGTGATCAAACATGGGTCTCCTGCATTACAGGCAGATTCTTTACCATCTGAGCCACCAGAGAAGCTCACAAAGTTCTATTAATTTATACCAAATACAGTCTATTATCCAATTTAAAAGTAATTTGTCTTTATTTACCATATGAGTAGAATAGCTGAATATTCTTGCACACTTTCATAATTAACAGTTATAATCTATTTTGCATTTTTAAAAAATTAGATAAAATTAAACATTTTTACTTTTTTCCCTCATTTCTCTTTCCCACCTATTTCTTCCTTCCTATTTTTCCTCCTGTCTTTCTTGTCTCATCTGCATCTCCCTTCTGTCTTTTCTTTCTCCACGTCTCACATTCTCTTCCCCCAATACAGCTCTCTCAGATATATATATATATATATAGCTTACTAAATAAAAAATATTTACTAGCAACATAAAACCCCCATCTATAGCTAAGATAAAATGATATATCAACTGTTTAAAACCCATTAACTTAGAACTGTGTGTCTTTACCCAAGCAAATGAACGTCTCTTTATATCTTTTGACAGGAAGAAGCACTGCATGGGTTTCGAGTGAGTGATTACTTTGAATACATGGAAATTTTGGAACAAAACTACCGACCAGTGTTGCTGAGAGACATGCGGAACATTAGAGTGCAAAGCACATAGATCATGGCACACACAATTTATTTTTATGTTTATTTTTAAAGGAAACAGGATTTGATTATTTTCTGTGTCCAGAACAACATATGCTTTGTGAATACACAATACTATAGATCAGTACTGAGAGTTTTTGAATATAATAATATATTCAAGTAGGTATCAGCTCAATTGAAGTGAATTCATTTTTGTAAGTTTGTTGTTATGTAAGGTTGTTTTGGCTTTTCCTGGTGGCTCAAACAGTAAAAAATCTGCCTGCCATGCGGAAGACCTAGGTTTGGTCCCTGGGTTGGGAAGATCCCCTGGAGACAGGAATGGCAGTCCAGAGGAGCCTGGCAGGCTACAGTCCTTCGGATTGCAAAGAGTTGGACATGACTGAGCAACTAACACAAGGTTGTTGTATAATCAAATCCAGCTTACTTATAGTTATTTATGTTTAAGAGTTAAGCTTAACCTACATTTCCTTCTTCCCAGGATGATTAATATATTTTCTTCGATAAGCTTAGATATGCTGCTTTCAATAGCAGCATTACTGTAAATAGCTACCATCCAAAGAGAGTCCATGGAGACAAGACAGTTGCTTTCTTCGTTTCTGTGTCTGTACGTATAAAAGAGAATAGGCAAAACCATAACTGCTTATTTTACATATAGAGGAACAAATCATATCTATCATGGAAAGTGGTAGGAAACTTATTTTTGTCAGGCATAATTGTTTTTCTAGGAATTGCTTTTGACACCTATATCAATTTATAATTTTTCATGTGAAATGTAGTCTCAACCTGGTTCATTTAAAAGATAGACTTATTATTTCACACTGGTATGCATTTAACACTCATTTTTTATGTGGTTTCCTTAGTGATAGATTTGATTTGATTTGTAATGAACTTAAAAACATTAAAGAGAATAGATTTGTAAATTATTTTAAATGACCAACACAGTGTTTTGTTTTATTTAAATAGAAGACTCTGCTCCATTGAGATTATTAATACAATATGCTAGGGTCTCTTTTCTTATAACTGTCACATCTAATATGTGAAAGATAAGACAGAAAAATACTAATTTTTCAGTTGGCAATTTCAACAGGTTCTTAAAATTATAAGTAAAGGTCATTGTGTATTCATTGCTTATATTTAAATGTAAATCAACCATTAAAACATTCAAAAGCCTTTTTTCTTTTCAACCAAAAATGGCTTATCTCCAGACTATTTTTCCTTTTAGTATAGTGAAATTACTGGTACCATACAATTTTCCTCAGTTTTGTGATATTTAGGCTATTGCAGTATCAACCTTCTAGAATCAGGTTTTGTGCAGTAAATGCCAACAATAGCTTCTCAGTAATGATGTTCCTAAAGGGCATTGAAAAAGTTGAGAAAAGAAAATTGAGCAAGTTAATTTGACATATTGCTCACTTTAGCTCTGGCTGAAATGAATTAAGGAAGAAAGCCCCAGGNCTGGTTTGCATGTTATCTGTATTATATACTATATTATTACAATAAAGTAAGCTAGAGAAAAGAAAATGTTATTTAAAAAATCAATAGGAACATAAAATGCATTTATAGTTCTGTGCTACATTTATCAGTACTGTAAGTTTACCTTGTCTGTTCTCAAGGTGAATCATTTGTTAATGTGTGTCTCAATATTGTCTTATATGATACAAAACATTGTAGATGTTGTACATATTTCTAACCACAGACATCAAAATAAAAAATAATATGAAAAATAAATTTGTATTTATTCACAGATATAACGATTCATGCATTGATAATGAAGAAGCAGCAATATGTTAGATTTACGTTAGCCTAGATGGTTGACATGGTAACCCTACTTTAATGAATGAATCTTTATAAAGTTTTTATGGCATACCACATTGCAATCATATTTGTAATACAGTCATCAACAGTGTTACATTTTTAAAAAAATCCACATATTTGTTGATAGGCTGATACACAGTTTTGCCAGTTATAAGAGAGAGAGGCATACTGTATGGTAATGTAATTCTTTGAAAGCAAAGTTATAAAATGGTAAGAAAGCAACACACTATTAATGATATTAAAAATCATTCACTTTTACTAATCGCCAGTCCAGGTTCAGTGCGTGACACTGGATGCTTGGAGCTGGTACACTGGGACGACCCAGAGGGATGGTACGGGAAGGGAGGAGGGAGGGGAATTCAAGATGGGGAACACGTGTATACCTGTGGTGGATTCATGTTGATGTATGGCAAAACCAATACAATATTGTAAAGTAATTAACCTCCAATTAAAATAAATAAATTTATATTTTAAAAAATCATTCACTTTATACCTATATAAGGATAGACTATTCATTTCAGTACAGTTCTTGCACATAATGTTCTACATGATAAATCCTTAAGCAATGACGATAACACAAAAATGTCTCATACAATTCTTATCATATAGTTATTAGATATTCACATGAAGACACTTGCATACATACACATAGAAACGTTTATTAACTGTACAGCATGATGATTGTTTATGGTTCATTCAATGGAAGTAGATTATCAGAAAGGTCTTCAACCTTGTCATTTTCATGTTGAGTAGGCTGAGGAGGAGAAAGAGGAAAAATTGGACTTGCTGTCTCAGGGGTGGCACAGGTGGAAGGGAAGGCAGGAGATACAGGTTCACTCACTGTAACTTTATGGAAATACATCACAGTTTCTGCTTGATTTTTTGATGTTTTAATTTCTCAAATAAAAAGTTTCTATACAGTACCAACCCTTCTTCCACTGTTTAATTTCAGGGACCATATCATAGAAAGGTCCAAGTCATTAAAAAAAGTAAAAATAAAAATGACTAGAATAATCAGAACTCTTTTGCCAGATTGTCTGATGTTGATCTGTTTTCTGGCACTGCTTTTTATTCATCTTCCTTATTATCTGGCCTTGGTTTGGAAGCATTCATCTCCATCAAGTTGTCTTCTGTTAATTCCTATAGTGCATTGTCTATTAGCTCTTGAATTTCTCCAAGATTCATATCTTGAAACCCTTTAACCCACACCATTTTTGCCATAGCTACAAGATCTTCCAGTGGTTTCCTTGATTGGCTCTTTTGTAAATCTTGTGAAGTCATGCACAACATCTGAACAGTTTCCTCCAGCAGGAATTTATTGTTTAAAATTTGATGGCTTCCACATGGCTTTTTCTGGAACAACAATGGCATCTTCAGTGGTGCAATCTTTCTACACTTTCATGATGTTCTCTCTGTTAGGGTACTCTTCCACAGTATTAGCAATGCTTTCTATAGAGCACTAGGTACACAGAGCCTTAAAGGTCCTTATGACCCCTTGATTTAGCAGATGACTTAGTGACATTGTGTTTAGGGCAAGTAGACCACTTGAACACCTTTGTTGTTGAACTTATGGGGTCCTGGGTGACCAGGGGCATTGTCAAGTATCCAAAGAACTTTAAAATTCAGTCCCTTAACTGGCAAGGTACTTCCTGACTTCAAGGAGAAAGCAATGATGAAATCAATTCAGAAAAAATGTTCTTGTCCAGGCCTCCTTGTATAATCAAAAGACTCGCACCTGATGTTTCTCTTTTTCCTTCAAGCCTCAGGGGTTAGCAAGTTTATGTATCAGGGAAGTCTTGATCAGAAACTTGACTGCATTATTGCACAAATAATAGAATTGTTTGTGTATTGCACATTTTGTTTAATATATGTTTATCTTGTCTTGAAAAAGCAGCTTTTATGTGGATACAAGATTGCTAAAAGAAATGGACACCTATGATTTGAGAAAAAGCAAAGTCATTGTACGACATTTTAAAGCAAAAGAAAGATAAAGGACGTAAAGCCAGAGAATTTTATGCCAGCAAAAATGATATAATTTTGGAAAGAGGTTTGTTTTAAAAATGTCAGAATAACAGGAGAAGCAATTTCTGCCAATCAAGAAGTGGAAGACAAGCTCCAAGATGTCATAAAGAATAACATCTAGGTGCTTCCCTTATGGCTCAGTGGAAAAGACTATCCCTTCCTGCCTTAAATCCTGGTGCTCATCCCTCTTTCTTATTATTAAATGTCCTTTGTAGCATTTTATCTCCAGAATAGGGCACTTTAATCTGCATTAAAAAACTATTCAGGCAAATGTCCTTTCTCCTCAATGATTTTCTTTTTCTAATAATTTTATTTATTTATTTATTTATTTTTGATCATGCTGGGTCTTCGTTCCTGTGTGGGCTTTTCTCTTTTTGCGATGCACTTGCCTTCTCATTGTGGTGACTTCTCTTATTGCAGAGCACACACAGGCTCTAGGGCTTCAGTGGTTGCCGCACGTAGGCTCACTAGTTGCGGTTCCCAGGCTCTAGAGCACAGGCTCAATAGCTGTAGTGCACGGGCATAGTTGTCCCATGGCATGTGGGATCTTCCCAGATCAGGGATTGAATCCGTGTCTCCTGCACTGGCAGGTGGATTCTTTTCCACTAAGCAACAAGGGAAACCCCTTGATGATATTCTTTATGGCATCTTGGAGCTTGACATCTGCCTCTTGATTGGCAGAAATTGCTTCTCCTGTTATTTTGACATTTTTAAAAAAACAAACCTCTTTCCAAAATTATATCATTCTTTGCTGGCATAAAATTCTCTGGCTTTACGTCCTTTATCTTTCTTTTGCTTTAAGATGTCATACAATGACTTTGCTTTTTCTCAAATCATAGGTATCCATTTCTTTTAGCAATCTTGCACCCACATAAAGGCTGCTTTTTCCAGACAAGATAAACATATATTTCACAAAATGTGCAAGGTTTTCATGCCTCCTGGCATAGCTGCAGCGGCTGCTTTTCAGATTTCCTTCTTTATTTTTTTTTCTTTTTCTTTTCCTTTTTTACAGTGTTCCTTATGCTAGATGCATTTATGTTGAAATGGTGGGCAACTGCAATGCAGACCTCACTCTATGGTACATATCAAGCAATTCAACTCTTCCTTGTAACGTTATGATTTTTCTCTGCTTCTGGTAGCACTTGCAGCATAACTAGTGGTCCCATGGTGTTATTCAAGTTTTACAGTGTTGCACTAAATACAATGAAAATTATGGGAGAACCATATGTGATCACTTTTACTACGATTCACAATTTATTGTAGAGAGGAACTGCTCAGGTGGAGATGATGAGCATGACACAGAATTTTTAAGTGGATAATTGCAACACTTGAGCTCATTGCAAAAGCAACAGTAGATATCTATGAAATTATTACAGTAGTACAGTGTGTACCACAGTTAATTTTATGCAGTTATGACTTAATGCTATATCTTCACATTTGTTTACATTTCTCTTGACTGTGAATTGTGCCATATATGATCTGTATTTGTGTGTGTGTCTAAGTTTTGATATTTGAACTTTTAATAATAGATTTGCTCCTTGGAAGAAAAGCTATGACCAACCTAGACAGCACATTAAAAAGCAGAGACACTACATTACCAACAAAGGTCTATCTAGTCAAAGCTATGGTTTTTCTGGTAGTCATGTATGGATGTGAGAGTTGTACCATAAAGAAAGCTGAATGCTGAAGAATTGATGCTTTTGAACTCTGGTGTTGGAGAAGACTTTTGAGAGTCCCCTTGGACTGCAAGGAGATCCAACCAATCCATCCTAAAGGAAATCAGTCCTGAATATTCATTGGAAGGGCTGAAGCTGAAGCTGAAACTGAAACTCCAATATTTTGGCCACCTGATGCAAAGAACCTACTCATTGGAAAAGACCCTGATGCTGGGAAGGACTGAAGATGGGAGAAGAAGGGGACAACAGAGGATGAGATGTTCGGATGGCATCACTGACTAAATGGACATGAGTTTGAGTAAGCTCCAGGAGTTGTTGATGGACAGGGGAGCCTGGCATGCTGCAGTCCATGGGGTCACAAAATGTTGGACTTGAGTAAGTGACTGAACTGACTGACTGAAGAATAGACATATATATTTTATGGTTGTAAATAATAGATTTATCTACATATACTTTATGCATTCATGACTTACCTAACTTTAAAAAAAAAGTTTTGGTATTTCTAGCCCATGTAGTTTATCTGTGAGTTTTTCAAATTGTTGCAGATATCCAAAACATTTCCCAATATGCTTACTGAAAGAAATTAGACTATAAGTGGACCTGTGCAGTTCAAGCCCATGTTGTTCAAGGGCCAACAGTATATTGTGAATAGTTAAATAGTAATGCAAAAAAGGCTTTAATGCCTTTCATGTATATCTGAATTTTAATGATCTTACTGTCTGGGACTATGTGTTTGGTTTAAAAAAATTTTTACTTTCTTGATATCTGATACAGACACAAACATGAATATCAAATTAATTTAAAAATCAGTTTAAGTTAATTGAAATTATTTTATTTCTTCTTTTATCTCATTAAGCATTACAAAGATACTTGTTTCAGTCTCTTTCACATCCTAACCAACATGTTTCCTGGCATGAGAATTGTCCTGGTTTGTCTCCCCTGAATCTTATGGCATTTTCTCCCATTTATATGTATTACATTTTAAAAATTCTGAGTTCTTCAGTGGGAGTTTTTTTTTCTATTGGAATCTTGCCTGCCCTAGTTATGAAGGCAAGTTATGAGTCAGTTTCATATTTTCCTCTTGAGGCCTCCATGGATATCACTTGTAATGGACAGTTTTAATGTTGAATTTATAGTCTTGGAATATTCACACCTCCTGGGTAATAAGTATTTGCATCCCATTTTCTGTGTATGGTAAAGGTCTATGATTTTGAGTTCTAATAAATTACTGTTGCCCAATCATGGCTCAGAACAATTGGCAGCTTTCCTTCTTCAAACAATGGCCAGCTCACTGACCTTCTCAAAGTTTTATACAGAGAGCTCAGCTTCAGGACCCAACACCCAGGGCCAACAGCCTCTACAGCAGTCTGTGTTTTGGTGATAGCTGGGAAGTCAAAATCTTAACCCTGTACCTAAAGAATCATTGTAATCTGATGTAGTCTTTCCCACTCTTAGTTAGGTATCAGCACTTGAATCAACAACCTGACTTCAATTTTTTTTTCCTTTTTCCCAGATATTTTTTTTCTTTCCTATCCTACTGATGACTATTCATATAATAATTAATTCTGCATTTCTATGCCTTTTCAGGGCTATGATAGGGGTATTTTCTGCACCAGCTCAGTCTGATATATTGCTTGGAATTCAAGTTTATTAACTGAGATGTTCAGCAAAGATTCTAGAGTACCCATGAGTAGGTAGGAAAGTCAACTTAAGGAAATAAAAGGTCTAGCTTTGGGAATTTCTTCCTTATAAGATTTTGAAAGTCAAACTCAAAATGAGCCAGTCTCATAAAGCAAAGATTATTATATATTTGCCTTATCAGAGAGCAGCATTTTAGTAATACGCATTCTAACTTGCTGGCTAAATCCTCAAAATAATGCTTTGATCTTTTAATTCAAAAACTTTCAGAGGATTTTTCCACACAAATGTTATTCTACCCTTTTATAGGGAGAAAAAATCTCATTCTCACTCCTTACTAACGTCCATAAAGCAGAATAATTATCCATAACTGAATACATAGTCACACACTATCTAGTAATATTTTTGACTTGAGCAACTAGGTGAGTTCAATTTCCTGCTTGCCATTGCTATTTCAACATTTAATTAGTATAAGCAAAACATACACGTCATTGGAGAGAATATGGAATAATAATGTTGTTCAGTCTCTCAGCCATGTCTAACTTTGTGACCCTATGGACTACAGCACGTCAGGCTTCAGTATAAGTCCTTCCAGTGAATATTTGGGATTGATTTCCTTTAGGATTGACTGATTTGATCTCCTTGCTGTGTAATATAAAGAAATATTGCTGATGTTTTTTAGTTGCTAAGTCATTTCTTACTCTCTTGCAATTCCATGGACTGTAGCATGCCAGGCTCCTCTGTCGATGGGATATCCCTGACAAGTATACTGGAGTGGGTTGCCATTTCCTTCTCCAGGGCATCTTCCTGACCCAGGAACCAAATCTGCATTTCCTCCTTGGCAGGCAAATTATTTATCACTGAGCCACCACGGAAGCTCATATAATGAAATATATTTCACTAGGAAAATTTTCTCATGTTTATTTCAACTCAGTTCAGTCGCTCAGTCGTGTCCGACTCTTTGCAACCCCATGAATCACAGCATGCTAGGCTTCCCCTGTCCATCACCATCTCCTGGAAATCACTCAGACTCACGTTCATCGAGTCTGTGATGCCATCCAGCCATCTCATCCTCAGTCGTCCCCTTCTTCTCCTGCCCCTAATCCTTCCCAGCATCAGAGCCTTTTTGAATGAGTCAACTCTTCGCAGAAGGTGCCCAAAGTACTGGAGTTTCAGCTTTAGCACCATTCCTTCCAAAGAAATCCCAGGGCTGATCTCCTTCAGAATGAACTGGTAGGATCTCCTTGCAGTCCAAGGGACTCTCAAGAGTCTTCTCCAATACCACAGTTCAAAAGCATCAATTCTTTGGCCCTCAGCCTTCTTCACAGTCCAACTCTCACATCCATACATGATCACAGGAAAAACAATAGCCTTGACTAGACGGACCTTAGTTGGCAAAGTAATGTCTCTGCTTCTGAATATACTATCTAGGTTGGTCATAACTTTTCTTCCAAGGACTAAGCGTCTTAATTTCATGGCTGCAGTCACCATC
This sequence comes from Raphicerus campestris, assembly GCA_006410735.1. NCBI lineage: Eukaryota > Metazoa > Chordata > Mammalia > Artiodactyla > Bovidae > Raphicerus > Raphicerus campestris. The sequence continues at coordinate 3,496 of SJYW01044870.1, read as the reverse complement.
AGCAGTGATTTTGGGGCCCAAAACAATAGAGTCTGACAGTGTTTCCACTGTTTCTCCATCTATTTCCCATGAAGTGAATGGACAGGATACCATGATCTTCGTTTTCTGAATGTTGAGCTTTAAGCCAACTTTTTCGTCTCCTCTTTCACTTTCATCAAGAGGCTTTTTGGCTCCTCTTCACTTTGTGCCATAAGGGTGATGTCATCTGCATGTCTGAGGTTATTGATATTTCTCCTGGCAATCTTGATTCCAGCTTGTGTTTCTTCCAGTCCAGGGTTTCTCATGATGTACTCTGCATAGAAGTTAAATAAGCAGGGTGACAATATACAGCCTTGACGTACTCCTTTTCCTATTTGGAACCAGTCTGTTGTTCCATGTCCAGTTCTAACTGTTGCTTCCTGACCTGCATACAGGTTTCTCAAGAGGCAGGTGAAGTGGTCTGGTATTGCCATCTCTTTCAGAATTTTCCAAAATTTATTGTGATCCACACAGTCAAAGGCTTTGGCATAGTCAATAAAGCAGAAATAGATGATTTTCTGGAACTCTCTTGCTTTTTCCATGGTCCAGCAGACGTTGCCAATTTGATCTCTGGTTCCTCTGCCTTTTTAAAAACCAGCTTGAACATCAGGGAGTTCACGGTTCATGTATTACTGAAACCTGGCTTGGAGAATTTTGAGTATTACTTTACTAGCATGTGAGATGAGTGCAATTTTGCAGTAGTTTGAGCATTCTTTGGCATTGCCTTTTTTTGGGATTGGAATGAAACCTGACCTTTTCCAGTCCTGTGGCCACTGCTGAGTTTTCCAAATTTGCTGGCATATTGAGTGCAGCACTTTCACAGCATCATCTTTCAGGATTTGAAACAGCTCAACTGGAATTCTATCACCTTCACCAGCTTTGTTCATAGTGATGCTTTCTAAGGCTCACTTGACTTCACATTCCAAGATGTCTGGCTCTAGATTAGTGATCACATCATGGATCGTGAAGATCTTTTTTGTACAGTTCTTCCACGTATTCTTGCCACGTCTTCTTAATATCTTCTGCTTCTCTTAGGTCCATACCATTTCTGTCCTTTATCGAGCCCATTTTTGCATGAAATGTTCCCTTGGTATCTCTAATTTTCTTGAAGAGATCTCTAGTCTTTCCCATTGTGTTTTTCCTCTTTTTCTCTGCATTGATCCCTGATGAAGGCTTTCTTATCTCTTCTTGCTTTTCTTTGAAACTCTGCATTCAGATGCCTGTATCTTTCCTTTTCTCCTTTACTTTTCACCTCTCTTCTTTTCACAACTATTTTTATTTGTCATTTATATTCTATGTGTAGAACTATGGTGGTGGTGGTTGAGTCACTAAGTTGTGTCCAACTCTTTTGCAACCCCATGAACTGTGGCGCAGGCTCCTCTGTCCATGGGATATTCCAGGCAAGAATACTGGAGTGGATTGCCATTCCCTTCTCCAGGATATCTTCCTAAGCCAGAGATTGCATCCATGTCAGATGATTGCAGGTGGATTTTTTACCAACTGAGCCACCAGAGACTAGCTGTAGAGCTATAGCAAGAGATATATATCATTCAGTAAGGTGTATATGGATGTACACACACACACACACACCTGCCATGTGTTGATAGACATGCACCTGCATAGTAATCCTTTTCATATTAACTAACAGCTCTGAACATTTTGCTGTTTTTGCACATACAGATAAGCCTTCAGATATAAAAGTGCTGAAACGCATACTGGAGTTTTTTTATGTGTTTACACAAATCCAGGTGTGTGTGTGTGTGTGTGTGTGTGTTTATCTGCATCATGCATTCATATATAACAAAATTAATGACCATAAATAAGACCAGTCTGTCTTATTCTACTTGGGCTACCATAACAATACACCACAGACTGTGTGGCTTAAACAGTCCTAAGGCTAGAAAGTTTAAAAGCAAGGTTTTGGCAAGATTCAGTTTCTTGTAAGCACCTTTTATTACTTTCAGAAGGCCACACTTTCAGTGTCTTCACATGGCAGAGAGAATGAACTCTGGTGTCTCTTCCTCTTCTTTTATAAAGGAACCAGTTCTATTGGATGAAGGTTCTACCCTTACTACCACATTTTTAACCTCAATCACAGGTCTTATCTCCAATATAATCACATGAGGGGTTATAGTTTCAATGTATGAATGGGCAGAGCACAATTCAGTCCACAGAACAATCATTAAAATTTAATTTTTTAACCAACATTATAATATGAACATTTTAATATTTTTATTTCTATATTTGAGCTATCTCTTTTCTATATTAATGAACTCTGAAACTTATGGAATGACATAGATAATAAAATGAACACTCATAGTTTTTCCTGCCTAGCTGTGATATTTTCATTTGGCTATAATTGCCTAAATTCTTTGTTTTATTATTTGGAAATCATGTTACTAATTCAGTTGAAGCCTTCTTGTGTAATCTTTCTGGCACATTAATCACCCCTTCCCCTCCATAGAAAATCATAATCTTTATTTTGGTGATCACTATTCTGTCCTTTTTCAATATGTTTTTCCTACATTGTTACTTGTATATTAAAATTCGATACCATTCTGCATGGTTTAAATTTTTATTTAAATTCTATTAAACATATTCAGATCTCTTAGTTTTTACTAACATTGTGCTTTAGGAGTTTACTCAGTTTAATATGAAGTACTTCATCGATTTTTAGCACTGGTACAATTTCGATGTAAAGTCATACCACAATTAGTTCATCTATTCTCATTTGGTTAATATTTGTGTCTTCTGTTTTTTGAATTATAAATGAATGTTGAAATTAATCTCATTCATGTATCATTTGCCAGAGATTATGCTGGAGCAAATTCCTGGTTCTAGAGCCTTGCTCCCCTTTGTGTGTGTGTGTGTGTCTTCCTGTATATGTTTTGATTTTCTTTATAAAGGAAAAGTATGCAAAAATACATGTATGTGTGTGCTTAGTTGCTCAGTCATGTCCAAATCTTTGTGACCTCATGGACTATATCCTGCCAGGCTCCTTTGTCTGTGGGGATTCTCTAGGAAAGAATACTGGAGTGAATTGCCATGCTCTCCTCCAGAGGATTTCCAGCCAAGATACAGAAGCAATCAAATTGTCCATCTATAATGGAATATTATCCAACCATAAGAAAGAAGGAAATCATGCCATTTTTGATAGGCAGCACAGATGAAACTTGAGAACTAAGTAAAAAAAGTCAGCCAGGGAAATAAACATATGGTATAATATCACTTATATTTGGAATATAAAATAGTCAAACTCACAGAAACAGTAGAATGGTGGTTGCTAGTAGCTGGAGTTAAGGGGGAGTTGTGGAGATACAAGTAAAGGGATACAAACTTCCAATTATGAAATGAATAAATTCTGGGGATCCTATGTATAGATAGCATGGTGACTATAGTTAACATTACTGTATTATATACTTTAAAGTTGCTATGGGAGATTGAGATTGACAAATAAGAAGCAGAGACATCACTTTGC
>SJYW01044864.1:299485-310697 GCA_006410735.1 Raphicerus campestris | reverse complement strand
CCCTCCACCCCTACCCCCTGACCCCACACCTCGACCCCCAGCGCTGAGGCAGCACGGGACACACAACTGTGTTCAAAGGGCTCTGACTGTGTTCGCGGGAAAGCTCCCACAGTAAAAATAGCTGCAGGAGCTGGTGGCTGGACTCGGTGCTTGATGTGTCTGCCAGCCTCATTCCACGCCACTCACTGTAGGCACATGGATAAGACATTGCAAACCCTGTTAAAAGCCCTCGTGTGATTCACCCTTCCTCCTTAAGCCTCTCAACTGAAACCTGACCTCACCTCCTTTCCCCTCCCTGACCTACTCTTCTGAGGAAGAGCCATGCTTTACTCTGAGGCTGGGAAAGCATCAGGAGGACTGATGTCTCAGGTGGGACAGAGGTGGCAACAGGGAGGAAAGAGACCCCACAGCTGTGAGGATGGGCCCGCCACTCGGGCTGGGCCTCTCCCCCCACGCCCTGAGCTTGGCTTTTATCGTGAGTCACCTTGGTGTGACCTCAGGATGTGGCTCTCGTCTCTGGCTCCCGAGGCATCTTGGCACATGGGACCCAGCCTCCACGAGATCTAAGAATGCACTCGTTCTCATGATGCTGTGACTTTGGGAGAAGTTTACAGCCCAGGGGGTCAAAAATGCTGGTGTGGCTGTTAAGAAGCTATTTTGGGACACGAAATAGTATTTTGGTGAACCCAAGGGAGTAATTTTGTGAAGTTTCAGACAGTAGCAACAAAGAAGTGACTGTATCCAGAGGCGGGGCCCAGAAAGGGTTGGTGCAGCCACGTGGACCGGAGCTTTGCCCTGGAGCCCGGTTGTGGTCATCAGAGTATCCTCTGTCCCCTGACGCTGCCTCCCAGACCAGAAGCACAAAGGACACCTCTTTGACTCCAGACATGAAGGATGCCAGAGGAGAGAGAGAGAGGCAGAGAAAGAGAGAAAGGGTCAGAGACAGTGGGAGAGAGAGATTCCGAAAATAGCTCTGTATTGTATTCATTTTTGCTGAGTGTCCACCAGGTCCTAGACACTCCGCTAGATCCTGGGGCAGGGGCATGCTCATTGTGACCACTAAAGATCCACTCTGACTTTATTTATAATCCCCCCTAGGATGGAGGTCTGGGCTTTCCAGGTGACGCTAGTGGTAAAGAACCCGCCTGCCAATGCAGGAGAAGTAAGAGACACGAGTTTGATCCCTGGATCAGGAAGATCCCCTGGAGGAGGGCATGGCAACCCCCTCCAGTATTCTTGCCTGTAGAATCCCATGGACAGAGGAGCCTGGCAGGCTACAGTCCATAGGGTAGCAAAGAATCAGACACGACTGCATGATTAACACACATACTATAGTATAGCTGACTAGCAACGTTGTGATGGTTTCAGGTGGACAGCAAAGGGATTCAGCCATACATATACATGTATTCATTCTCCCTCAAACACCCCTCCCATCCAGGCTGCCACACAACACTGAACAGAATTCCCTGTGCTCTATAGTAGGTCCTTGTTGATTATATAAAAGTGTGTTAATCGCTCAGTCATGTCTGATTCTTTGCAACCCCACCAGTGGGGTGCGTTTGTTACAAGTGATGAACCTGCATTGACACATCACAGTCAACCATAGACTTTATAGTTTATACTTGGGGTTCAGCCTTGGTGTTATATACTCTGCGGGTTATATATAATAATGGCATGCATCTACCATTATGGTATCATACAGAGTATTGCCACTGCCCAAAAAATTCTCTGTGTTCTGACTTTTCATCCCTTGCCACCTCCATCCCCAGCCCCTGACAGACACCAGCAACCACTGACCTTTTTACCATCTCCGTAGTTTAGCCCTTTCCTGAATATCAAACAGCTGGAACCATACAGTATGCAGCCTTTCCAAACTGGCTTCTTCTACTTAACAACATGCGTTTAAGTTTCCTCTATGTCTTTCTGTGGTTTGATAGCTCATTTCTTTTTATTACTGAATAATATCCCATTGTCTGAATGTCCCACAGTTTATTTATCCATTCTCCTACTGAAGGACGTCTGGGTTGCTTCCAAGTTTTGGCAATTATTAATAAAGCTGCTGTAAATGTACATGGGCAGGCATTTGTGTGCACATGAGCTTTTAACTCCTCTAGGTAAATACCAAAAGACTGGCGTGCTGGATTGAGTGTGCCTGTGTGCTTAGTCGCTCGGTCATGGCTGAATTTTTTGCAACCATTTGGACTGTAGCCCACCAGGCTCCTCTGTCCATGGGATTCTCCAGGCAAGAATACCACAGTGGGTTGCTGTTTCTTCCTCCAGGGGATCTTCCCAACCCAGGGATCAAACCAGTGTAAATACCAAGAGACTTCTATGCTGGGTCAGCTGTCCATAAATTTTAAAGCTCCGCAGGTGAGTCTCATACACACCTTAGTCAAACTCCCGTAGGGAAATAGGCAAGACGGTTTGCTCCACGACTCACACCCAGTGCTTAGGTCCCCTGAGGGCCTGGGACCAGGCGGAGGAGATGCAATGTGCCGAGGGACCCCTGGGTGGGGTGCACCCACCCTCCTTCTGCATCTCCAGCTCCTCGCAGGGTGCTGTGACCAGAAAGGAAAGGCAGTGCACGTCTACCACTTGATTCCAGTGAGCCCAGGAGTAAAGGACCGCCAGGAAGCAGGGTGGGCAAGCCAGAAGGCCCTTCACTCTTTCCGCAGCAGGGCACAGCTGGCAAAGCAAATTGTTCTCAAAAGGCTGATATTTTGAATCAAAAGGGAAGGCTTGCAGCATGCATATTTACAAATGTCCTTCTTTTAGCGTGAAAGGTTGCCATGGAGACCTGTGACTGTGACACTGATTTATGGCTTAAGAGCACCTCAGAGTCCTCCCATTCAACCAGGTAGACTGCTGGGCCCCGGTTCTGAGCAGCGCCTGCTGGAGCTGGGGGTGGGAGTGAGAGGTGGGGAGAATTCCCTCAATCTGGAAATGCTTCCAGGGCCAAAGATGTGACCTTCTCTTCCAAAATGGCTAATTAGGCAAGCGAGCAGCATCTGTCTCCCTGAGATCAGACCCTCTTTATTTCAAAGCCTTCACATATGTGAGCCACCCAACACCGATCTGGCTTCGGCGGGCAGGACTTGGCCTTCGGCTCACTGCCCTCTCTGTTCCCGCTCCAGATTCCAGACCGGCGGGAGGAGCTCCCAGGCCTTCGTCCAGTGCCCGTGGCTGCTTCTGACTACAGCTCAGTTAACAAGACTGTGGACACCACTGCTACTTCACCGGGCACACCCACGGTGCTCATGATTGCACATCCAGTTGAGTGAATCTTTAAGACCTATATCAAGCTCCATCTGAACTCCGTCTCCTTTTATTTTTATCATTAAGAACTGAGACTTTTTATTGTAGTGAAATATACATAGTATGAAATTTAGCATTTCAACCGTTTTTAAGTGTACAGTTCAGTGGCCCTAAGTACATTCGCATTGCTGTGCAACCATCACCATCTTCATCTCCAGAATTTGTTCATCATCGTCATCAAAGTGTCAGTCACTCAGTCATTTCCGACTCTTTGCGACCCTGTGGACTGCAGCCTGCCAGGCTCCTCTGTCCATGGGGTACTCCAGGCAAGAATACTGGAGTGGGCTGCCATACCCTTCTCCAGGGGATCGTCCCAATCCAGGGATCAAACCTAGGTCTCCTGCATTTCAGGCAGATTCTTTACCATCTGAGCCACCAGGGAATCCTCAACATAACATTAAACACCAACTCCCCATTTACCCCCTTCCCAGCCACTGAAAACCATTATTCTACTTCCTGCCTCAATGAATTTGACTATTCCAGGTCCCTCATATAAGTACAATCATACAATATTTTTCCTTTTGTTTCCTCCTCATGTCACTTAGTATGATGTTGCCAAGTGAACTGTGTCTTCTGAAACTCGGATGCCAAAGACAGAAGCAATAGTGAAAATGGAACCGAGTGGAATGGTTTCAAGGAAGAAACGTTTCCTGAACTCTGAAGCTGCAGTGTCTGCTTTCAGAGAAGTGGCAGAGTCCTTGAGTGATCCTGAGTGGGCGATGTGGAGCAAGCCTCAAATCAGGGTATCAGGTCACCAGCTGCAGTACAGGTTTCTGGAGGATAAGAACTGGGTCCTTTATTTTGCTCATAAGGGCCATTTCATACAGGAAACAGATTGGTCCATGNGCTGGGAAAGCATCAGGAGGACTGATGTCTCAGGTGGGACAGAGGTGGCAACAGGGAGGAAAGAGACCCCACAGCTGTGAGGATGGGCCCGCCACTCGGGCTGGGCCTCTCCCCCCACGCCCTGAGCTTGGCTTTTATCGTGAGTCACCTTGGTGTGACCTCAGGATGTGGCTCTCATCTCTGGCTCCCGAGGCATCTTGGCACATGGGGCCCAGCCTCCACGAGATCTAAGAATGCACTCGTTCTCATGATGCTGTGACTTTGGGAGAAGTTTACAGCCCAGGGGGTCAAAAATGCTGGTGTGGCTGTTAAGAAGCTATTTTGGGACACGAAATAGTATTTTGGTGAACCCAAGGGAGTAATTTTGTGAAGTTTCAGACAGTAGCAACAAAGAAGTGACTGTATCCAGAGGCGGGGCCCAGAAAGGGTTGGTGCAGCCACGTGGACCGGAGCTTTGCCCTGGAGCCCGGTTGTGGTCATCAGAGTATCCTCTGTCCCCTGACGCTGCCTCCCAGACCAGAAGCACAAAGGACACCTCTTTGACTCCAGACATGAAGGATGCCAGAGGAGAGAGAGAGAGGCAGAGAAAGAGAGAAAGGGTCAGAGACAGTGGGAGAGAGAGATTCCGAAAATAGCTCTGTATTGTATTCATTTTTGCTGAGTGTCCACCAGGTCCTAGACACTCCGCTAGATCCTGGGGCAGGGGCATGCTCATTGTGACCACTAAAGATCCACTCTGACTTTATTTATAATCCCTCCTAGGATGGAGGTCTGGGCTTTCCAGGTGACGCTAGTGGTAAAGAACCCGCCTGCCAATGCAGGAGAAGTAAGAGACACGAGTTTGATCCCTGGATCAGGAAGATCCCCTGGAGGAGGGCATGGCAACCCCCTCCAGTATTCTTGCCTGTAGAATCCCATGGACAGAGGAGCCTGGCAGGCTACAGTCCATAGGGTAGCAAAGAATCAGACACGACTGCATGATTAACACACATACTATAGTATAGCTGACTAGCAACGTTGTGATGGTTTCAGGTGGACAGCAAAGGGATTCAGCCATACATATACATGTATTCATTCTCCCTCAAACACCCCTCCCATCCAGGCTGCCACACAACACTGAACAGAATTCCCTGTGCTCTATAGTAGGTCCTTGTTGATTATATAAAAGTGTGTTAATCGCTCAGTCATGTCTGATTCTTTGCAACCCCACCAGTGGGGTGCGTTTGTTACAAGTGATGAACCTGCATTGACACATCACAGTCAACCATAGACTTTATAGTTTATACTTGGGGTTCAGCCTTGGTGTTATATACTCTGCGGGTTATATATAATAATGGCATGCATCTACCATTATGGTATCATACAGAGTATTGCCACTGCCCAAAAAATTCTCTGTGTTCTGACTTTTCATCCCTTGCCACCTCCATCCCCAGCCCCTGACAGACACCAGCAACCACTGACCTTTTTACCATCTCCGTAGTTTAGCCCTTTCCTGAATATCAAACAGCTGGAACCATACAGTATGCAGCCTTTCCAAACTGGCTTCTTCTACTTAACAACATGCGTTTAAGTTTCCTCCATGTCTTTCTGTGGTTTGATAGCTCATTTCTTTTTATTACTGAATAATATCCCATTGTCTGAATGTCCCACAGTTTATTTATCCATTCTCCTACTGAAGGACGTCTGGGTTGCTTCCAAGTTTTGGCAATTATTAATAAAGCTGCTATAAATGTACATGGGCAGGCATTTGTGTGCACATGAGCTTTTAACTCCTCTAGGTAAATACCAAAAGACTGGCGTGCTGGATTGAGTGTGCCTGTGTGCTTAGTCGCTCGGTCATGGCTGAATTTTTTGCAACCATTTGGACTGTAGCCCACCAGGCTCCTCTGTCCATGGGATTCTCCAGGCAAGAATACCACAGTGGGTTGCTGTTTCTTCCTCCAGGGGATCTTCCCAACCCAGGGATCAAACCAGTGTAAATACCAAGAGACTTCTATGCTGGGTCAGCTGTCCATAAATTTTAAAGCTCCGCAGGTGAGTCTCATACACACCTTAGTCAAACTCCCGTAGGGAAATAGGCAAGACGGTTTGCTCCACGACTCACACCCAGTGCTTAGGTCCCCTGAGGGCCTGGGACCAGGCGGAGGAGGTGCAATGTGCCGAGGGACCCCTGGGTGGGGTGCACCCACCCTCCTTCTGCATCTCCAGCTCCTCGCAGGGTGCTGTGACCAGAAAGGAAGGGCAGTGCACGTCTACCACTTGATTCCAGTGAGCCCAGGAGTAAAGGACCGCCAGGAAGCAGGGTGGGCAAGCCAGAAGGCCCTTCACTCTTTCCGCAGCAGGGCACAGCTGGCAAAGCAAATTGTTCTCAAAAGGCTGATATTTTGAATCAAAAGGGAAGGCTTGCAGCATGCATATTTACAAATGTCCTTCTTTTAGCGTGAAAGGTTGCCATGGAGACCTGTGACTGTGACACTGATTTATGGCTTAAGAGCACCTCAGAGTCCTCCCATTCAACCAGGTAGACTGCTGGGCCCCGGTTCTGAGCAGCGCCTGCTGGAGCTGGGGGTGGGAGTGAGAGGTGGGGAGAATTCCCTCAATCTGGAAATGCTTCCAGGGCCAAAGATGTGACCTTCTCTTCCAAAATGGCTAATTAGGCAAGCGAGCAGCATCTGTCTCCCTGAGATCAGACCCTTTTTATTTCAAAGCCTTCACATATGTGAGCCACCCAACACCGATCTGGCTTCGGCGGGCAGGACTTGGCCTTCGGCTCACTGCCCTCTCTGTTCCCGCTCCAGATTCCAGACCGGCGGGAGGAGCTCCCAGGCCTTCGTCCAGTGCCCGTGGCTGCTTCTGACTACAGCTCAGTTAACAAGACTGTGGACACCACTGCTACTTCACCGGGCACACCCACGGTGCTCATGATTGCACATCCAGTTGAGTGAATCTTTAAGACCTATATCAAGCTCCATCTGAACTCCGTCTCCTTTTATTTTTATCATTAAGAACTGAGACTTTTTATTGTAGTGAAATATACATAGTATGAAATTTAGCATTTCAACCGTTTTTAAGTGTACAGTTCAGTGGCCCTAAGTACATTCTCATTGCTGTGCAACCATCACCATCTTCATCTCCAGAATTTGTTCATCATCGTCATCAAAGTGTCAGTCACTCAGTCATTTCCGACTCTTTGCGACCCCGTGGACTGCAGCCTGCCAGGCTCCTCTGTCCATGGGGTACTCCAGGCAAGAATACTGGAGTGGGCTGCCATACCCTTCTCCAGGGGATCGTCCCAATCCAGGGATCAAACCTAGGTCTCCTGCATTTCAGGCAGATTCTTTACCATCTGAGCCACCAGGGAATCCTCAACATAACATTAAACACCAACTCCCCATTTACCCCCTTCCCAGCCACTGAAAACCATTATTCTACTTCCTGCCTCAATGAATTTGACTATTCCAGGTCCCTCATATAAGTACAATCATACAATATTTTTCCTTTTGTTTCCTCCTCATGTCACTTAGTATGATGTTGCCAAGTGAACTGTGTCTTCTGAAACTCGGATGCCAAAGACAGAAGCAATAGTGAAAATGGAACCGAGTGGAATGGTTTCAAGGAAGAAACGTTTCCTGAACTCTGAAGCTGGAGTGTCTGCTTTCAGAGAAGTGGCAGAGTCCTTGAGTGATCCTGAGTGGGCGATGTGGAGCAAGCCTCAAATCAGGGTATCAGGTCACCAGCTGCAGTACAGGTTTCTGGAGGATAAGAACTGGGTCCTTTATTTTGCTCATAAGGGCCATTTCATACAGGAAACAGATTGGTCCATGCACTTTGTGACCTATGGTTCCACCTCAGGGTCAGCTTCTTCTTCTGAGACTGCGATCCCCATGTTCCAGGGTCCTTGAGGGCTCACCGTCTCCACCCACAGGGCATCCTCTGCTCTCAGGGGGTGTGGACTGCTTCCGGGGCATAGCGGGAAACTGCTAAGCGGCCGCCCAGGGACTGTGCCCTCCCGGTCTATTAATGCCTGATTTTTTAAAGTGCTGTACAAGAATTCCTCCTGCTCTCCATCCAAAAACAGAAATTACAGTAGATTAAGAGGTTTGTGGGTTGAGAATTAGTGTGAACACTGAACTTATCCAAGGAGGACTGACAGAAGACAAGTGCCTGGAAAGACTACTTAACCCAGCACCCCTCTACCCTTCCCTAATTGATGTTCTAATCTGTGTCAGAGTGGTTTCTTTGATGAAGCCCCAAACTGTGGCTCAGAAAGACTGGAACACTCACTAAAGCTTTTTCAAAGACTCGCTGTTGTGGATGAGAAAAACAGACCTTCTCAGGCAATGAAATCCAACGAGGAGAGAATGCTCTGGGGTAGGGGATAATGCAGAAGACAACTGCCGCTTAATTCTTCATTTAGGATAGAATAAGGCAAGTTCTAGCTGAATAAAACAGGAGCCAGTGGACGTGCCTTTGAAAGGTGGCCCACGGTGGTCAGCCCTGGCCCCACGCCTGCACACTGGGTAGAGAGGCGTTGCCATCAGCTCACCTCCTTTCCTGTTCCCTTGAAGGTTGCTCTGTCCCAGCATCAGCTTGTAATGTAATGTCCCTGAGTTAGCTGATAATTCATTGTCATTTTCTTTCCCCTAATGACAGCCATTCCTTTGATGCTAAGCAGCACTCTTCCAGGGAATTCCTTATCGCCCTGTGCCCACAGCCAACTCCGATCCCACTGATGGTATCTGTTCATGGCCCTGATGGACCCCCCAGTCTGAGCTGCTGTCTTGTGGGAGGGTTGGGGAAGGGGATGAGTGGTCAGTGTAGGGGAGAGTAATCACAAGGGCTCAGGGGTCTGATGGGCATGAAGTCAGATCTAGGCTCCACTGCCTGCTAGTGTGTGACCCCTCTAAATCTCTGCTTCCTGTCCATAAATTGGGAAATGCAATATTTCTTATTTCATGGTGAAGATCAAAGACACTACCAACCATGTAGATAGTGATTAACTTGGTTCTGGCTTTACTGTATTGTTAATACGGATATGAGAGTTGGTCTGTAAAGAAAGCTGAGCACCAAAGAACTGAGGCTTTTGAACTGTGGTGATGGAGAAGACTCTTGAGAGTCCCTTGGACTGCAAGAAGATCAAACCGGTCAATCCTAAAGGAAATCAACCTCGAATATTCACTGGAAAGACTGATGCTGAAGCGCCAATACTTTGGCCACCTGATGAGAAGAGACAACTCATTGGAAAAGACCCTGATGCTGGAAAAGATTGAAGGCAGGAGGAGAAGGGGATGACAGAGGATGAGCTGGTTGGATGGCATCACTGACTCAATGGACATGAGTTTGAGTAAATTCAGGGAAATGGTGATGGACAGGGAAGCCTGGTGTGCTACAGTCCATGGGATCACCAAGAGTTGGACACGATTTAGCAACTTAACAATACTATTAATGAAAATAAGAATAAAGAGGAGAGTAAGAAGGAAAAGATGAAAAAGATAAAAAAGACAAAGAAGAAGAAAAGGAAGAAGAAGTGGGAGAGGAGGAGAGGAAGCAGCAGCTTGATTTTCAGGAGCACAGAACTGGATTAGTCAAAATTTGTAATTCATGAGATCCTGTCACCATTGGTGCTTCTCTATCCCTTGCCTCTTCCTCCCCAACTCAGAGCTCCCATGTTTATCTATTGTATTTCTCCTTTCCCTTTTTTTCTATTGTTGCTATTTTATCACATATATTCTCACCCCTAAACAACAGATTGCTCAGTTTGATATTGTTTTTGTGAGAAGAGCATCCTCTAGGTAGTTTCTGGGACTTGCTCCTCTCATCAGTGTTACCCACCAATGTTATACCAATATTACCAGCATTCACCTAGGTTGACACATGTAACTGTGGTTCATTCATTTTCCATTGTTGTATGGTACTCTGTCATGTAAATATAGCTTCAGTCATGTCTGACTCTGTGCAACCCCATCAACGGCAGCCCACCAGGCTCCCCCATCCCTGGGATTCTCCAGGCAAGAACACTGAAGTGGGTTGCCATTTCCTTCTCCAATGCATGAAGGTGAAAAGTGAAAGTGAAGTTGCACAGTTGTGTCCTACTCCTAGCAACCCCATGGACTGCAGCCCACCAGGCTCCTCCATCCATGGGATTTTCCAAGCAAGAGTGCTGGAGTGGGGTGCCATTGCCTTCTCCGGCGTAAATATAGCAGTGTATATATATTCATGAAGAGGGCGTGGCAACCCACCGGAGAATCCCACGGACAGAGGAGCGTGGTGGGCTATGGTCCATAGGATCCAAAAAGTCTAACACAATGGAAGCCACTCGGCAGCAGTAGCAAATATACTCATTTTCCTATTCTTGGGCATTCTGGGCTTTAAAAACAATTAAATGGCTTAATTGAAATATAATTCACATACCAGACAAATCACCTATCTAGAAGGTACAATTTAATGGCTTTTTAGTTTATTCACAGAGTTGTCTAACCATCACAACAGCCAATTTTAGAACATTTGCATCACCCTAAGGAGAAGCCTTGTATATTCATTAGCAGTCACTCACCAGTTTCTCTAATTCTTCTAGTCCCTGGCAATCACTGACTTACTTTGTCTCTATAGAGTGGCCTGTCTGAACATTTCAAATACATGGAGTCATAATTTGTGACTAGCTTCCTTCATTTGGCAAAATCTTTTCAAGATTTATTTGAGGTTTCAAGATGTATCGGGGTTTCATTTTATTGCCAAAAAATATTCCATATTTTATTTTTCTATTCATTAGTTTGTGGCATTTGGGTTATTCGTTTATAGTTTTATTTTGCTCTTACTAACAGTGTTACTATGAACATCAAACTATTTCTCGAGCGCACATGCAAGAGTTTCTCAGGGGTATATTCTTGGGGTGGATAGCTTGAAATATAAGGAAGGCAGATGTTTCAAGAATACAGGAGAAGGCCAAATTGCTTCACAAATGTTTTAACAATTTACACTCCTACCAGCAAAACTGAGCATACCGTGGACTCACATCTTTGCTACTATTTTGCCATGGTCAGAAATTCTAGTT
>SJYW01044864.1:243936-283926 GCA_006410735.1 Raphicerus campestris | reverse complement strand
ACAAAGAAGAAGAAAAGGAAGAAGAAGTGGGAGAGGAGGAGAGGAAGCAGCAGCTTGATTTTCAGGAGCACAGAACTGGATTAGTCAAAATTTGTAATTCATGAGATCCTGTCACCATTGGTGCTTCTCTATCCCTTGCCTCTTCCTCCCCAACTCAGAGCTCCCATGTTTATCTATCGTATTTCTCCTTTCCCTTTTTTTCTATTGTTGCTATTTTATCACATATATTCTCACCCCTAAACAACAGATTGCTCAGTTTGATATTGTTTTTGTGAGAAGAGCATCCTCTAGGTAGTTTCTGGGACTTGCTCCTCTCATCAGTGTTACCCACCAATGTTATACCAATATTACCAGCATTCACCTAGGTTGACACATGTAACTGTGGTTCATTCATTTTCCATTGTTGTATGGTACTCTGTCATGTAAATATAGCTTCAGTCATGTCTGACTCTGTGCAACCCCATCAACGGCAGCCCACCAGGCTCCCCCATCCCTGGGATTCTCCAGGCAAGAACACTGAAGTGGGTTGCCATTTCCTTCTCCAATGCATGAAGGTGAAAAGTGAAAGTGAAGTTGCACAGTTGTGTCCTACTCCTAGCAACCCCATGGACTGCAGCCCACCAGGCTCCTCCATCCATGGGATTTTCCAAGCAAGAGTGCTGGAGTGGGGTGCCATTGCCTTCTCCGGCGTAAATATAGCAGTGTATATATATTCATGAAGAGGGCGTGGCAACCCACCGGAGAATCCCACGGACAGAGGAGCGTGGTGGGCTATGGTCCATAGGATCCAAAAAGTCTAACACAATGGAAGCCACTCGGCAGCAGTAGCAAATATACTCATTTTCCTATTCTTGGGCATTCTGGGCTTTAAAAACAATTAAATGGCTTAATTGAAATATAATTCACATACCAGACAAATCACCTATCTAGAAGGTACAATTTAATGGCTTTTTAGTTTATTCACAGAGTTGTCTAACCATCACAACAGCCAATTTTAGAACATTTGCATCACCCTAAGGAGAAGCCTTGTATATTCATTAGCAGTCACTCACCAGTTTCTCTAATTCTTCTAGTCCCTGGCAATCACTGACTTACTTTGTCTCTATAGAGTGGCCTGTCTGAACATTTCAAATACATGGAGTCATAATTTGTGACTAGCTTCCTTCATTTGGCAAAATCTTTTCAAGATTTATTTGAGGTTTCAAGATGTATCGGGGTTTCATTTTATTGCCAAAAAATATTCCATATTTTATTTTTCTATTCATTAGTTTGTGGCATTTGGGTTATTCGTTTATAGTTTTATTTTGCTCTTACTAACAGTGTTACTATGAACATCAAACTATTTCTCGAGCGCACATGCAAGAGTTTCTCAGGGGTATATTCTTGGGGTGGATAGCTTGAAATATAAGGAAGGCAGATGTTTCAACAACACAGGAGAAGGCCAAATTGCTTCACAAATGTTTTAACAATTTACACTCCTACCAGCAAAACTGAGCATACCGTGGACTCACATCTTTGCTACTATTTTGCCATGGTCAGAAATTCTAGTTCTTGAAAAGGTTGTTATTTTATCCTCTTTTGTATTTTATTACATTTTATTTGTATATTTTGTTCTAATTTTATATTATTTTATTTTTGAGCAGTCAAACCACAGCTCTGCTTTTGATTCACTGTCTGATAACAAGGTTCTAATGGAAGTTCAGGCAGAAAGAGCTAGGTCCCCTTATCTCCTTCCGTAATTATCAGTTCTAGCCTCTGCTTGCTGACCCAGGATGCTAATGCTACTGTTGCTAATGCTCAGATGGGTTCTATGTTCTGTCTATGGGCTAGTCCCCAAGACCCATTCTGCTTCCCCCAAGACAGAAAGCGGACAGATGTCCTGAATCCTGGTCTTATGTAATACTCCCCTCCAAGCCCCCACTCGCCTAACACACACACAGAAACACATTCATCTCCTGGTCCCCTGGCTGCATCCAGACAGGAGGATGATAGCACAGGAAGCCCTTTCATCATCTTCCAACCCAGAGAGGAAACCCTGCTCTCATTTTGCAAAGGCTCCTCCCATGGAGCTGAGAAAGCTGGGAGCTTCTCGATTCTCCATCTTGCCCATCAAATTAAGTGACAATGAACGGGGCTATCATTCCCATGCACTGAATTCTCTCCAGAATCTCTTTTTATTTATGTCCTATCTTTCCCATTAATTAAATTTTAATAGCATTTTTTTCCCTCCAGAGGTTTCCACCACACGGATGCTCCACAGTTTATTTATCCACTCATCTCCTGATGGACATTTGGTCTGTTTTCATTGTATTATTTTTATTGTTGTTCAGTTGTTAAGCTGTGTCCAACTGTGCAACCCCATAAACTGAAACACGCTAGGCTTCCCTGTCCTTCACTATCCCCCAGAGTTTGCTCAAACTCAAGTCTGTGGAGTTGGTGATGCCATTCAATCATCTCATCCTCTGTCATCCCCTTCTCCTCCCAGCATCAGGGTCTTTTCCAATGAATCAGTTCTTTGCATCAGGTGGCCAAATTATTGGAGCTTCAGCTTCAGCATCAGCCCTTCCAGTGAATATTCCGCTTTTTGGCTATTACTCATAAAGCTAATCTAAACATCCATGCTCCAGAATGTGCATGGATGTGATTTCATTTCTCTTGGGCAAATCGAGTGCCATGCCTTTGTCATATGGTTTTCATTATTTCAGGTGGTAAAGTAAATCTGGTCTCCATTATTCCATCTTGGCCAGAAGCCTGTTTGAGTGCTCTTCAGAGCACGTGTTTTTAAGTTAGGTAAATCAAAGATAGGTTAGCTTGGTCCTTATGCTGAACATTTTAAAAATCTTTACATTTGTATTTCATCTTTTTTTTTTTTCCTCCCTTTGAATTGAACCCTTCTCCTTCCCACGCAAGGATATTCGGTTATTGTCCTTGCAGAGGAATCAGGGTTGTTCTCCTTGGATCAGCAGTCTTCAGCTTCAGGGTTTTAGAGTGTGGGGTGAGAGTTGAGGTATGCCAGGCTGGAAGTGTCAGGCAGGGCTCCCTGGATCTCACTGCTCGACCATGCTGGACCCCTGCTGGATGCGGAGCTGTAGCCCCCACGAAGCCAGCTCTGAGCCTGGGCTGGGGTAGCCTCACTTCTAACCTCATATAACTTTTATTTTGTGAGACTGTTCTGAATACACAAGCACATACGTGAAGGCAGAGAAAATACCTAGGGTTTACTAATGAGCCTAGACATTGACTCTGTGTGTGTGTTAGTCGTTCTGACTGTCTGCAGCCCCATGGACTGTAGCCACCAGGCTCCTCTGTCCATGGGATTTTCCAGGCAAGAATACTGGAGTGCGTTGCCATTTCCTACTCCAGGGTATCTTCCCAATCCAGGGATCAACCCAAGTCTCTTGGGTCTCTAGCATTGGCAGGAGGATTCTTTTACAACTAGCACAACCTAGGAGGGCCCTAGTTCACCGACCAGGGATCAAATCTGGGCCCTTTGTATTGGAAGCACTGAGTCTAAGCCACTGGATCACCAGGGAAGTCCCAAGAGATATTTATTCTGGATGTTTATTCTTCTCACTTTCAAGAAGAGAGTTTTAAAAGTCTCCTGCCCTGCTCTTCCTGAAAGACAGGCCCACCATGACTGCCTGAGAAGTCAGTATGCTGTTTGTCTTTTGGGGACAGAACACTGGGCTCCCCAAAGAGATGGCCTTGCTGTAGTCCCATCAGGCTTTGTATCCAGGCCTGTGAAAATAATGCTGTTTACTTGATGATGGAATTGACCTTGCTAAGGATGGCCAAGCAGGACCTGCCTGCGTATGGTCATTCATTCATTCATTCCACAGTTGCATGCCAGGTACCAACTACAAGCCCTGGGACTCTGTGCTAATAGGTACTGTGCGTCTAGCAATGAATAGGACATGGCTCTTACCCTCGTGGAATCTAATCTAGCACACCACTGAAGGCTAACTTAAGCAGACCACTGAAGGCTAACATGTGAGGTGTGTTCTGGCAATGAATGTCGAGATGCTGTGGGGGTGGGAGGGAAGGCAGATGTTCTAGGGGGATCTCAGTGCCAGGGCGGGCAGAGAGCCTGTCTAGGAAAGCTGCAACAGTGTGGGGGGGTTCCAGACAGAAAGGTGACACACAGAGAGTCTGCAGGGGAGAGTAATGGGGTGCCCCAAACAGGGTGGAGGGCTCAGGGAGCCTGGCAGCTGCATACAGGCCGGAAGAGCTGGCATCCAAGGGTCTTGACAGCTGGTGACGCAGCCCTGCTCCCTCCAGTGAGACCAGGAGGGGGGACCCTTGGAGAATCGGGAAATGGGGCCAAGCTGGTTACTGGGATACATGGCAGGAGGACGCGGTAAGGCCAAGCCAGAGCCCAGAATCAAAGGACAAGGGCCAAGTGTGGCTGATAGGAGAGGGGCTGCTTTCACGCTGAACCTGGAGCTCCTGAAACCCATTCCTGGCACAGACTGAATTGGCTGTAGAGCCTGGGCCTGCCTGAAACTGTGGATAGAGAGCAGAAATCACCTCTGTGCAGATGGTGGCTGAGATGGAGAGGTTCTGCTTCACAACCACCTGGGAAAGCACACCCTACCCCGGGGGTCCAGTGGTTAGGGATTCATCTTGCAAGGCAGGGGACATGAGTCCGATCCCTGGTCAGGGAACTAAGATCCCACATGCCACAGAGAGACTCAGTCTGCCAAACTAGAGAATCCGTGTGCCACAACAGAGATGCCGCATACATACCACAACTAAAACACGACGCAGCCAAATAAATAAATGACTATTTTTCTTAAAAAAATTAAAGAATGCCAAGCCCTAGCAGATCTTGAATGAACTGGTCTGAGACAGGGCCTGGGCACTGGTGTTTTAAAATTCACCATGAAATAATTCCCACCTTGGGATCAATAATTTCTCCAGGGATCTCTCGTTCTTTTCAGCAGAGAGAGGTATTAAGAAACTGACCTCTGGGTGCTCACTGTACTCACCATGACTAAAGTCTCATTCCTCCCAGGCTCTTGTAGTGTTCGAAATTAAAACACACACACACACAAGTGTACACACATACACACACATCCACGGATGTCTATTTTAAACGCATTCATACCAACACCTTCAATTTTCATCCAACACCCCAAGGTTCTTTCTGACATACTTTCTCTCTGTATTTGCGAGTCCCTGTCACACAGCCTAGCCAATTGACACAAAAAACTAACTGCCACATACTTCATCTCTTTTTTCCCCCTATTTAGCTAAGTGTGAAAGCTTTTTAAGAGGTGAAGTCAAATCCTGGGTGGTTGTTTTTCTGATTAACTGAAATGTAGCAGGCTATTGAATTGCAGGAGGCTTTGACAGTCCCATATATCAACCTAACATTCCATAAACCATCAGGGTGATGGCCATTTGTAAAGCCTGTAATATGAGGCATAAATGAATGATATTTGAAATCCCACTCTTGCATTTACTACATCCCAAGCATTTTAAATTGTTTATTGTCTACATCCAGGCTATTTTTTAGTACAATTGCTTTTTGAAGAAAACTGCCCCCATTCAGAATGGGGTGCCATCTGCAGTCTCTTTTTGTAGAGGTAGCCTAATTTTCTCCCTAATAACTGTATTAGTTTCTGTGGCAAATTGAGGACTTGTCAGTATGTGATATGCATGACATTAAGTCATGAATTAGTGAGACTTTAGGGCAAACAACTTGTCAACATTTGAAAATGCTGGTGGTTAATAGCTCTTTTTAAGGAAAAATGTTCTTCAAAGTTAAACTAGAAAGTGGGACAATTATTTGGAAAAGTATTACAACTTTGTGGCTTCTTGGTTTATTACTTGCAGTATGAATAATTAATGCGTGTGTTTCATTCACAATATCTCTACTGTTGCTGTTCAGTCACCCAGTAGTGTCCAACTCTTTGCAACCCCATGGACTGCAGCATGCCAGGCCTTCCTGACCCTCACCATCTCCTGGAGTTTGACCAAGTTCATGTCCATTGCATCGGTGATGCCATCCAGCCATCTCATCCTCTGATGCCCTCTTCTCCTCCTGTCTTCAGTCTTTCCCAGCATCAGGAACTTTTCCAGGGAGTCAGCTGTTCGCATATTAATATGTGTATTTTGTTCACAATATCTCTACAGTGATCATCAAACCAGGAAACAGTGAAATTGCAATTAAGAAAGAAAAAAGGTAGCCCCCAGAGCAAATCGTTTCTTTAGCGGAGGGAAGACCTTCCTGCTTAAAGCGATTAGAGAATTCAAGAAAAAAAGAAGTAATTGAGCACAAAATAGATGCTATGAAAGCGAGAGGGTACAGGAGGCTGTAGAAGTGGCCAGAGGCCTTGTAGCTTCATAAGGACCCCAAAGGAGGTGAAACTTCAGTGAGGATTTGAACAAAGGATAAGAAGCTTGGTGTGGGCTCAGAATGGAAGGAAGGCATTCTGGCAGGCTTAATGGCATGGACACAGGCCCAGGAAGAAGAGTAGTGGGTGGATGGTATGGGGCTGTGAAACAGCTGCTTGAGCTGGCAAATGAGATGCAGGGGCCACTGTGGGCAGGGCCAACCCACTGAGAAGGAACTTGCCCAGGTGGTATGAGGACACCAGACTCCAGGGAGGCCTGCTGGTGGTAGTGTTTAGTCGCTCAGTCGTGTCTGACCCTGTGGACTGTAGCCCGCTAGGTTCCTCTGTCCATGGGATTCTTCAGGCAAGATTACTGGACCAGGTTGCCATTTCCTCCTCCAGGGGATCTTCCCGGCCCAGGGATCGAACCTATGTCTCTTGCACTGGCAGATGGATTCTTTACCACTGAGCCACCTGGGAAGCCCCCTAAGGAGGCCTGATCCCACTCCAGATCAATCCCATTTCACCGGGTTTCCGTGTTACCCACAGAGACGCATTTATCCTTTGGTAAAGATTTTCCATTCTTCCTGAGAATCCAATAAAACTGCAAACAGTCCTTGTAGGAGGGAACTCTGCTAATACCTGACCACAACTTTTCCAGAAGAGGCCTCAGGGTGTTCTTAGGGTGAAGGTGGAGCCAAGATGAGAGAAAGCAGAAAATTTCAATTTCCCGGAGCCTGTGTTGCTTGACTGCTCTGATGATGGGTTGGCAATGAGAACCATTTGAGGCTTTAAGGTGGAAAGAGAGCAATGAAGTGAACTGTGATTAAAAAGTACAGCCCAGCCCACAACCAGAGGAGCCAAGACAGGAGATGAGAGCCAGCCGTTCTGTGCAGGCTATTCCACTTGGAGCTATAGGACCTGAGGAACAGGAGGGCTTCCAAAAATACTCATTCACTATGAATGACCAAATGACCAGTTTAGGGAAGGTGGGTCAGGAAGCAGGCAATTTGACCAAAAGAATCTTTTCAGTCTACAACAGTGGTGTTCAATTTTTTTTTTTAGGTCCAACCCCTTTTGAGAATCTGATCAGGTATATAGGTTCCCCTCCCCATAAAAATACAGATTTGCGAATATAAACAATTTTAGAGGATTTAGAGCCTCCCTCTCACCTCCCCCAGGGAACAATCCATGAAACCCTCCTATTAATCATCAGATAGCTAAAGGCATGTTGTAAGGAAGACGGACCTTTCTATATGATTCCCCCAAGGGAAATATTGGGACAGGAGATGGATTTTGGCCTATAGCATGTT
Organism: Raphicerus campestris; assembly: GCA_006410735.1. NCBI lineage: Eukaryota > Metazoa > Chordata > Mammalia > Artiodactyla > Bovidae > Raphicerus > Raphicerus campestris. The sequence goes on along the minus strand of SJYW01044864.1, from coordinate 276,275 downwards.
CCAGGTATCAATTGGTCTTCCCGGGAGGTACAGTGGTAAAGAATCTGCTGCAATGCAGGAGACAGGGATTCAGTCCCTGGGTCAGAAAGATCCCTGGAGAAGGAAATGGAAAACCACGCCAGTATCTTGCCTGGAGAATTCCACTGACAGAGGAGCCTGGTGGGCTGCAGTCCATGGGGTCACAAAGAGTTGGACATGAGGGAGCATGCTCGCACGCGTGCACCCATGAGAGGTGTTAATTGTCCTGAGATACTTACAGGAAGGAGGGTTTCCTAGGACTAGCACAGCTGGAAACCTATCATCAGTCATTCTCTGGCCTTCCCAAGGGCATATAGGACTCCTGGGGTTTCCATGGTGTTCTTAGTCCTGCCATGTCTCTTGGATGGCACCTAGGCTGCCCTGGAAGCTGGTCCTCAGGTTGGGGGTGGGGGGTGGGTACTCACCTGCCCAGCATCCAGTCTGGTTAGAGAGATTCTTCAAAGGCTGTCTGCCTGCCTGGCAGCTCCACCCACACTGAAACAGACTCAGACCTAGGGGAACCTCACCTGGATCTTTTACAGCTGACCCACCTAAGGATGTGCCCCACTCAGAGGGATACCTTGAGGGGTCGGGTCCCTGGAGAACCTGAAGTCCACCATCCCCTTCCCCCATCCCTGAATATCCAACTGTCCTTCAAGATTGGAAATTCCTTCTTCAACTTCCTCTGTCTCATTCCGTTCCCTTCTGGAAAAATCCAGCTCACTTGTAGTAGGAGTCTTGATTCTGCAGAGAAACTGATGTATCTAATTCATTACAAGGAACTGGTTCCTGTGGCAGGAGAGGCTGAGCCCCCAAGATCTGCCAGCTGGAGGCCCAGGAGAGCCCATGTGTAGCTGCAGTCCAAGTCCAAAGGCAGGAGAAGAACACTGTCCCAGCTGCAGGGCAGTGCAGCAGAGAGAATGAATTCTCCCTTACCCAGCCTCTGGTTTTGCTCAGGCCAAATCTGGGTGGATGACCCCGCCTTACTCTGACTATTGATTTANCTGCAGGGCAGTGCAGCAGAGAGAATGAATTCTCCCTTACCCAGCCTCTGGTTTTGCTCAGGCCAAATCTGGGTGGATGACCCCGCCTTACTCTGACTATTGATTTAAATGTACTGGGCTTCCCTGGTGGCTCAGATGGTAAAGAATCCACCTGCAATGCTGGAGACCCAAGTTGACTCTCTGGGAAGATCCCCTGGAGAAGGGGATGGAAACCCACTCCAGTATTTTTGCCTGGAGAATCTCATGGGCAGACAAGCCTGGAGAGCTACACTCCATGGGGTCACAAAGAGCTGGACACGACTGAGCAACTTTCACGTACTTACTTCATCCAGACACTCCCTCACAGACACACCCCAAACAATATTTAACCTAACACCTAGGCACCCCAGGACCCAGTCAAGTTGACACAGAGAAAGCAACTACCACAGGCCTCTTCAAAGGCTGCCTGTGTGAATTACCAGAAAAGAGAGAGATCGCTTGAGTTGTAAAAGTAGTTCAGGGTACATTCTCAAGAGGCCACTGTGCCATATCAGACTGTTAATAAATCCCCTGCTAGTTAGGAAACAAGTCAGGTCACTAGAGAAGTCCCCTAGGAGGAAATGGAGGGAGGGGTGACACAAAAGGAAAAAAAGGATCGTTAGAGATTTCCAGAGCAATCTCCAGACCCAGGTGTCCTCTGAGTCCCAATTGTTCANTCCAGTACTTTGGCCACCTCATGTGAGGAGTTCACTCATTGGAAAAGACTCTGATGCTGGGAGGGATTATGGGCAGGAGGAGAAGGGGACGACAGAGGACGAGATGGCTGGATGGCATCACTGACTCGATGGACATGAGTCTGAATGAACTCTGGGAGTTAGTGATGGACAAGGAGGCCCGGTGTGCTGTGATTCATGGGGTCGCAAAGAGTTGGACATGACTGAGCAACTGAACTGAACTGAACTGATGCTAGCAAAGACTGAGGGCAGGAGGAGAAATGGGCAACAGAGACGAGATGGTTGGATGGCATCACTAACTCAATGGATATGAGTTTGAGCAAGCTCCCAGAGATGGTAAAGGACGGGGAAGCCTGGCATGCTGCAGTCCACGGGGTCACAAAGAGTCAGATAGGACTTAACAACTGAATAACAACAGTTTGCTCTGTTAATAAATCTGGGAGTGTGGAGGGAGAATAAAGAAAAAAAAGTAAATTATTTAGCCATCCAACTAATGAAGAATATTTACCTTGTACTCTTTCCCTGCTAACTAAATGCCCTTCAAAAAGTAAAAAATTAATAAATTCAATCGAGTGGAAAACCCTAATCTGGGCCATCAACCTCTCGTCTGCTTCCTGTTCTGGGAACCAGGATCCTGGGGTGAGTTGTAAAAGCCTCTGGGAGTCTCACTTGGCTGCCCAGGGAACTCACCTGAGAGTAAAAAGCAGACTGATTTCAGAAGTATTCTGTCAATATTCTATTTATTGCTGTTGAAACTGTACTGTGGTTACATGGAAGAATGGCTCTATTTGTANTTGGCTGCACAGGGAACTCACCTGAGAGTAAAAAGCAGACTGATTTCAGAAGTATTCTGTCAATATTCTATTTATTGCTGTTGAAACTGTACTGTGGTTACATGGAAGAATGGCCCTATTTGTAGGAAGTACGCACTGAGGTGTTTAGGGAAAAAGGGACAGGATGTAGCTCATTTTCAAATGGTTCAGAAAAAAAAAACTTTTAATATTATATGTGTATGTGGGTGGTGGAGAGAGAGCGAGGCGGGAGCGGGGGAGAGAAAGCAAAAAGGTTTAAATGTTCACAAGTATAAAGGACATGTGAGATTCTTTTTAGTATGTGTTAGTCTTGAAACTTCATTAAGTTTGAAATTATTTCCAAATAAAAGTTTAAAAGAATGTTGATCCTAAATCCCCGGCTTCACTGCTCCCACCCAAGAGGTTCTGATTTCATTGACCTGGAGTTTTCACAGTCCCAGGTGACTCTGCAGGACGCCAGACTCCCCGACGCCCGCCCCTCCTCTCCAGGCTCCTGGGCCCAGTGCTGCTTTGAACCTTTCTTAATCGGAGCTGCCCAGCATCTCAGCTCAGGGCTGCTGGGTGCCGGTCAAGAGAAGGACTTGTTTAGAAGCAAGCATCCTCTTTAGAGATGGGGCTGCATGGACAGCGGGCAGTTTGGCTGCTGAATATTTATCTCTTTCCCACTTCCTGCAGGCCTGACAAATCCTTGGTGACTGCTGCCACTTTGAATGACTCAGCTGTTCGGGCTGCTTTTACCAGAAGTGGCCCGTTTGCTAGAAAGCCTTGGCTAACCAAGGTCACCGGGGGGGCTCGGTGACTGCTTATCACTTGGAAGGTTGCTGGGGTGGGGCATGCAGGCTGGGGGACAGGTGGGGACAGGGCTTGAAGGGACAGACTTTTGTTCTCCTGGACCTCATATCTTGAGCTGGGGGTAGAGCTCAGGTGGTGACTTGAGAAGAAGACCCAGGGGAACCCGAGCTCCAACTGCATGTTTTAGTTGACAGTGGACGGGTCCCTCTTGCCACTTTCAATTATCAGAAATGCAGCCTCCTCCCATCTGTCCGTCACTTTCCATCACCTGTCCCTGGAGAACAGGGTCATGCCTCTGTGAGGTGAGAAGGGCAGGGTCTGGGAATGCCTAATCAGAATCTTCCTTGTGGCCACAGAAGCCCTAAGAGGCAGCTCACCTGGAGCTCATTAACTCCTCTTAAAATCATGGCGCAGCTGAGCCGATGCCCGTGCTGTGTGTGGTCCACTCAGAACTGCCAGATCTTCTCTGGCACTGTGTCCTTCTTACCTTCTCAATGTCCTGTTTTTGTGATTTGATTTTTGTGCCTCCATGGGCTCAGAGGCCGTATTTTTATAGGGCTGAATGATCCTGCTCCGTAACCTGGAGCAGGTAGGTTCCTAGAGGTGGAGGGGCACAGGGGGCCTCCCCAGAGCAAGAATAAAAGGGTCTGAACGGCAGGAGGTGGCGTATGGTACCCTGTCCTCAGTAACTGCTCCACAGTTCTAGGCTCCTGTTTAACCCAGTCCTGTGGGAGGGTTTAATGGTCAGATCATCTCAGTCTTCCTCACTCGTGTGCAACTTTGCTGGAGGTGGGTGCTAAGCCTCATGTGCAGTTTCCTCTTTTTAAGATTTTTTTTTAAATGTGGACCGTTTTTAAAGTCTTTATTAAATCTGTTACAGTATTGCTCCTGTTTGGTTTTTTCTGCTAGGAGGCATGTGGATCTTAACTCCTGACCAGGGATCAAATCTGTACCTACTGCATCGGAAGCCAAAGTCTTAACTACTGGGCCACCAGGGAAGTACCCTGTTCCCAGTTTCTTGACAGGTGACATGGACAGCTGGTAGACAGGCAGAACATTTAAGGGCTTCTGCCTCTTTATGTATAAAAAATTAAAAATGACCTTCAAAGGTAATAAGCTTTTAACAGATTTGGGGCTTTTGCAGTTACCAAATAACCTTTTTCACTCTCCGTCAGGCTCTACTCAAAAGCAGGCTGTGTACACACTCCCTGCCTCAAGCTCTGGTGTTAAGGACGGAGGTGGGACCGTCCCTTCAACTGGGTGAGCAATGCACCCAGTGGGATTCCTGGGACGTGATAAGGGTGGGGGAGGCGCCAGGGGAGCCTTGTCAGTCTCAGGGTCATCTCCCAAGACTGAGAAACTGTTTTATGAGGACTGTTTTATGTCCCATGTCTTTCGGCACTGGCTCACACCTACCTTGTGGTGTGGTGTCTACTACCTCCATGCATGTCGGTGAGTCTGNGCCTCAAGCTCTGGTGTTAAGGATGGAGGTGGGACCGTCCCTTCAACTGGGTGAGCAATGCACCCAGTGGGATTCCTGGGATGTGATAAGGGTGGGGGAGGAGCCAGGGGAGCCTTGTCAGTCTCAGGGTCATCTCCCAAGACTGAGAAACTGTTTTATGAGGACTGTTTTATGTCCCATGCCTTTCGGCACTGGCTCACACCTACCTTGTGGTGTGGTGTCTACTACCTCCATGCGTGTCGGTAAGTCTANGTCTCAGGGTCATCTCCCAAGACTGAGAAACTGTTTTATGAGGACTGTTTTATGTCCCATGTCTTTCGGCACTGGCTCACACCTACCTTGTGGTGTGGTGTCTACTACCTCCATGCATGTCGGTGAGTCTGAAGCTCCATCGGGACAGGGGCAAAGAGCATTTTTCTTTTCTAACCTTACAGTGCTCAGAAAAGCATTGGGCCTATAATAGCTACTCGATAAAATAAGAAAATAATAATTTACTGGATTGCATCACCTTGAATATGATGCCTCTCTGATCATTTGTAGAGCTTTGCAGTCAAGTGTCCGAGCAAGAGGTAGGGACTCATAACCACCCTGGCTTGCCAAGAGAAGGACAGAGGAGAAAGATGAGAAAACATTGTTTTTTCTTGCTCTGGGATTAGCCCTGAGTAGCTGCAGTCATTGGTCTGTGGTTGACTTAAGCACCATCTATTGGAAAAAATCCCCATCTTGCATCATTGCTCCAAGTCTCTTGTGACTCTGCTTCCTTTCTTCTGGAGGGTCCTTCTGCCGTGGCTAATAGTCTAGGCTCAATTCTTGGAAGCAGCCTGGTACTTCTTGGACCTGTCTGGAGGGTGGAGGGTAACCCTCTCACATGCTTCTCCAAGAAGATGCATCTGTTGTTACACATGTAATATCTAACTAAGTGTCTGTATAGTGCAAGATCAATCTGCCCTGTGATGGCTCACCACAATGGACTGGAATGGCTAAAGCAGAGATGCCTCAAAGGAATGGGCATGGTTGGAGGAACAGTCTTAATAAAATTTCCTTCTCCCAGTTATTTCCCCACAGTGCTGAAACCTGAGCCTGATTTGATCTTGCTTTTCCTGCTATTGATTTTTTTTTCTTTTTTTTGCTTAGCGGTGTTTTGCTCAAAGAGAATCCCAGCTCAGTGAAGACTAGGTTCTTCGTCTGTCCGGTTTGCTCCTCACTGGCTGAAACACCCCTTTTGGGCAAATCTCACCAGGACAATAGATCCACTGTTATCGAACTTCCTCCACTCCGTCATTCTCCTGTGATATTCTGGAGTGGTTAGCAATGAAGAAACTGACTTTTCCAATATGGAAACTTAAGCTGCTGGTCCCCAACCCAGAAGGAGCAGAGTGAAATTATAACCCGCAGACAGTTTGCATCTCAGTTCTCCAGCAGTAAGCGCATGGCGTGTTGTGCATAATAAAATCACAGCCTTGTAACTCCCCCTCTCAGGAGCACAGGATGGTTTGCTAACATGATCCTATCCATCTTTATAATGTTTATGCATGGCAGGCAGGGGGCTCTGGCACCTCTTCTCTCTGTGAACTCCTCCAGCTCCCATGCAGAGGGGTGGTGGACTGCCAAAGAACCCTCCTGCCTCTGCGGCCCTTGGGCTAACCCTTGCCCAGTTGCTGCCTTTATAAAAAGTACATTGTGGGGATGGGGATAATTAGGTAATATTAAAATGTCTTGCTTTACCCCATCACTGGCCGCCAACATCAGGGGTCCCCGCAGGTCAGCAACAAGGAAATGCCTATATTCCATCAAATTTGAGCCAGAGTCTAGTGATTCTGAAAAATTCTAGTTCCTGTCCCCCACCCTTTTTTAGTTTCTTACTTCCTCCCTCCTTTCTTATCCATGGTGCCCTTTCTTCCAGCCTTTTCTTATTTTAATTGACCTTCAAGTTCTGCTGGATTTTCTCTTTTCTTCACTTTCTTCTCAACTCCTTTCTGTCTCTCTAATCATCTCATTGCCATTCTTGTCCAAGGATATGAGCAAAGAACAGAATTCTTTAAGAAGACGACCCAATTTACATTCAGATTTTTGACAGCGTGGCTACAGCAATCCTTTCAAATCTCTCCTTATTTGCTGATCTGTTCAAAACTGCTGACGAGCAAGCAGGTGGCAGGTACAGAGAGTATGAGTCTGCCTCTGGATGTCTGATAGTCAGAACCATTTCTCTTTATATAACAATGGATTCGGTGAAGTCGAGTATGAATAGTATTTGATTGTAATCATTTTTACTTTTTTGACATGAAAAAGTGGCTAAAGCTTGGATCGAATCTTCTCAGATTTACTCAGGGTGGGTAATTTTCCTGGGCAGGGTGTTTTTTATGTTTATACAGATGACCCTTGAACAACACAGGTTTGAACTGCAAGGGTCCACTTATACATGGACTGTTTTCAGTGGTAAATGCTACGGCAATCTGTGGTTCATGGTTGGTTACATGGTCCACAGCTGGTTACACGGTCCATGGTTGGTTGAATCTTCAGCTGCAGAAGGAACTGTAGATAGGGCTGACTGTAAATTATACACGGATTACCCCCATGTTGTTCAAGGGTCAACCCAAACTTGTTAACATAATTTTGAATCAAAGGAGAAACAAATCACAGGGGTTTTTGAACAAAGCTCTATTAAAAGTTGTTTCCTTTTACTGAATCTGCATATCTCAACTGGTCAGTAAAACAAAAAAACCCCGCTTTTCTTTTCTGTTTTACTGATACCAGGAACTCACCCCCAGGGCCATGACTCCCCCAGCCACAGAAGCAGTAAGAAAATTTCAGGAAGCAAGGGTCTTCCTGGCCTTGTCTGTACCCCAGCCTCAGCACGATGACTCACACAAAGTAGGAGTGTGATAAACATTTGATGAGTGAATTAGTGAACAAGTCAACTGAGGTTGCCATGGAAGAGGCTGGAATCAAGTGCTTTAGAGCCCAGTTCTCCACTTAGAGCAGAAAAAGGTTGGCTAGGGCAATAGGAGAAAATCAGAGAAAGCAGAAATCATGGTGATCTTGTCCAGACACACAAACTTATCTACTATCCAGAAAAAAAAACAACACATTTCTGTGTAGTACATAAACATTTATAGTATCTTCTACTCTGTGCCAGACACTGTGCTAAACTCCAAGTGCACCAAAATAAATAGGACATGGTTCCTAGCCTCAAAGTGTTCTTGGTATAACAAGACAATGAATCAGTTTTTTAAAATGTTATATTCCCACATGTTAAATTTTGTACTGAAATGAATCAACGTTTTATATTTATCCAAAAAAATCTGATGAACTAGTCTGTTTGAATTACCATTCTGTGTGTGTCTGTCTTCTCAATCTTTGCACTGGATTAACACAAGAACGACAGCTTATTGTCATAGACAGCACCCCGAGGAAATCCTCTATTTGGATGGAGTCCATATTTCCTTCTTCTCTTTGTTCTCTCTTCATCCTTTGCATAGATCAGCATCATTTCTCCTCAGCTGCCCCTAGAATCGTTGATGGGAGCTGTCACCAGTAACCTAGCAACACTTCTCATTCATATTTGTCACAGAAGGAGCAGGCATCTCATGAAGAACTTGCTAGTCTTACTCTCCTGCTGTTACTTTAGAGAAAAGTCCCTTCTCTAGAACCTTCTTGGAGAGACAGGCTGGAGCTTTAATGCATCTAGAGTGGTCCATCTGCTTAAAAGCACATTGGTCCATGAGCTCATGGACTTGAACTCCCCATGCCCCTGGTTTCCAGTGGCTCTTAGCAGAACCACTTCAGGTCTGGCCCATCATGGAAACCTAGCATCCTGGAGATGAATAAGACCTTAGACAGCTGACAGCTTACCTGATCCTGGAACTCTCTCATCAAATCCTGACAGCCATCTAGTTTATGTTCTGGTGGACAACAAAGAGCTCTCTACCTCTGGAAAATGATGTTTCCCCACCCAACACTTTGGTTTGGGATATTTTTTCTTTTTTAGAAAGTGCATTTCTTATACTGAGCTAAAATCACCTCCTGGCCACTTCCTTCCTTAATGACTTCCTCAGTCCTTCCCTTGACATTGACTCACTCTTTGCTCCAATTCTGTCTTTTACCAAAATAAAACACATTGCTTCTTCCTCACAGCAACTCCTCCAATATTTGGAGACAGTTATAGGATGAGATGGTTGGATAGCATCACCGACTCAATGGACATGAATTTGAGCAAACTCTGGGAGATAGTGGAGGACAGTGGAGCCTGGTGTGCTGCAGTCCATGGGATCACAAAGAGCTGGACAGAGCTTAGCCGGCTGAACAATGTTGTTTCTCGACTTTCTCCCTTCCTAACTAAACACTCAGAGCCTCCCCTGACTTTACGCCTGCCATAGCATCTATGTCTTTCTTCTCTAGATACACAATTATACCCAATGATTTGTCTTAATTTGCAATACCTTGAGTGGAAAGTGACTTTCAATTGTCATTTGACCCACATATATTGTTACTATTACTTTTATCTGGACACTGTATTTCTATTTAATGGAGACTACAATTATTTTAGCTTTTTAAAGCCACCACGTCACTCCACAGTATCCCATTAAGCTTTTAAACAAAGGAAAACTCTCAGTTTTTACTTTTTTTTTAANCCTGAATCATTCTGCTGTACACTTGAAACTAACATAATATTGTCATTAATTAGACTTCAATTTAAACAAAAAAAAATTTTTTTTTTAAAAGAAGCAAACAAATGCAAACCCTCAAATGCTTTCCCTGGCCCTTTGGCTCCCCCCCTACTTCTCCTCCCCTGACCTCTGATCTCCCAGCTCATAATCTTCTTTTCCTGAAAGGATCTCACATTAGCATTTTCAGGTCTCTTTATCTCTGAGGACAAATATTAGCATACAGATTAGCACAGTACAATCTAATTACTTCTCAATCCCAAGCAACCCCAACCAGACTGGAGATATTCTTAATTTGCATAATTTTGGTAAAGCGGTAAGAGGCACTGCGGGAAACCATGTGCTCTAATGTGTCTTCAAGTAAACACAGTGAAAGCTTGCTTTGGAGAGGAACATGGTTTGGAAACAAAAAGGTAAGATGTAGAAGGAGCATGTGGAGGTTTATAGAGAACCGCCCAGCTGTCTGCAAAGGCTGAGTTCCATTCTGCCCAGATGGAGAAGCATGAACTGGGTGATTTCTCACAATCCTTCCCAGCCTCACAGAGTACATCATAGTTCAGAAAAATAATGGAGTTGACCCGAAAGAATTAGCCAGCGGCAGAGGGGCCAGTTGCTGGCACTGTCTTCCCTGTAGGTCTTTGTGAAGTTCAAGCAGAGGTGCTGACTAGCTCTAGGAGATGCTCCATCTTCCCCTTCCAAGGAAACTGTATGCCCCCCAGGACAATATATTCTAAATAGAAAGTCCAGACAGGTGACAGGAGGTGGGCCAACACATGGGTGGTCAGTGTAACAGAATGCAGTTGTCCCGCTGCTTCCTCAGGGCATTGGTTCCAGGACCCCTGGGGAAACTCCAAATCCATGGATGCTCAAGACCTTTATGTAAAATGACATAGTATCTGTGTCCTTCCACAGACTTTAAGTTATCCCTAGGTGATTTGCAATACCTCATGCATTGTAGATGTTGTGTAAATAGTTGCCAGCGCACAGCAAATTCAAACTTTGTTTCTTGGAGCTTTCTGGAATTTTTAAAAATATTTTCTATCTGCTGGTGCTTGAATTTATGCATGTGGAACCCAAAGATACAGAAGGCTCACTATAACTGAGTTGCGTGAGTACTCAGTCACTTAGTCATGTCTAACTCTTTGTGATATAGCCCACCAGGCTCCTCTGTCCATAGAATTTCCTGGGAAAAAATACTAGAGTTGGTTGCCATTTCCTCTTCCAGGGGATCTTCCCACCCAGGGATGGAGCCCAAGTCTTCCATGTCTCCTCATTGACAGGCAGATTCTTCACCACTGAGCCACATGGGAAGCTGATTAAGTTCCTACTGCCCCAGAATAGGCATGCTGTTTAATTACCATAAGCTCTCAAGAATATACTGTAAGCCTACTACAGCAAAAGAGCTATACTAGGTAGAATTTAATTTTCTGCTGAACCCTTTTTTGTATCATCAGGAACATGAGATTCAAAATGTCCTGTTGAGGGGTTAGAATCTAGACATAAACAGCAAGATTTCCTCAGAGACGGCATAATGGGTTTTCCAGTGTTACCCAGACACTGCATTTCTAGCAGTTCTCACTCTCAATCCACCTTGAAGCAGGATTAGGCCCTGAACTGTGTCCCCAAAATGCAAACCCACTTGACAAAGTAGTAGTGAGCACTCTAGATTTTACTGAAGACTGTGTTCGGGGGGGATGCAGGGGAATTTCCAGAACACAACAGATAGCATCTCATTTTAGAATTCCTTCTTAGGGCCTTCCCTGAATTGCCCAGTGGTTAGGGCATTGCCTTCTAATGCTGGGGAGTATGGGTTCGATTCCTGGTTAGAGAACTAGTTAAGATCCCACATGCCTTGTGGCAAAAAACAAACAAATAAACAAACAAACATAGAACAGTAGAGTAACGACTTCCGATAGATACTTAAAGAAATGGTCCACATCCCCCCCAAAAAAAAATCTTAAAAAATTCCTGATTAGACATCTCTCTCCTAGTTTTTGTCCTTGGCATTAAGAATTCCCTCCTTCAATTCTTCATTGATTCAACAACCTTTAATTGTGTTCAAACTCTGGTCCAGTGCTGTGTTGACAGCTCCTGGGAGCCAGATAGAGGAGAGGGGAGCACCTAGAAGAGATTCCCAGTTGCCGCTACTAGTGAAAACGTGTGAAAGACATTCAAAGCAGGGGCAGACGCTGCGTCCAGCGTAGGTTCACAGTGACTGGCAGCAGGGACACCAGAAGGGACGCTGCATCACTGTGAGGGACTTGAAGCCAGAAAGCCATTGGACGATTTATCTGCTGCTCTGATTTCTATCTGCATATTTTGGTCCTGGCCTCCACATACTCAGGTAACACAGTATCAGTATCCTTCCGCCAAACATCTGACATGTTTGCAAACAGTGGTTCTCCACCACTTCCACTTTCCTCTTTAGGTTGATGGCCCTGATCCTCTCACCTTGCCTTCTAGGACCTCTTTTCCATCACATGTTCTGTGTTTTTCCCGGGTCACTCTTCCTGGATTGTCTCAAGCTTTTCCGTATCTTTTGAAAAGCGCAGTAAACGAGATGGCATGTGGCTGCCTGAGAGTCTAACAGGGAAGCATAACAAGATGACTGTTTCTCCTCTCAAATACAGCTGTTTCCTACTGCATTCCAGCATCACAGCAGGGTGTTTCTCCCACAGAAACATGATGCAGTTGGCATATTTCCCAGCTTGGGTCAGGGATGGAGGCTGTGCCTCTTTCACCCAGATTTTTTACCTGCTCGTCTCCAGGTAACCTTCACATGAATTGGCCCATTTTGGTCCTAGAGCACCCTGAGGGTTACTAGACATGGTCCATTTTGTTTTAATCATCTTATTTTATATTTTACATCAAACCTCTCCTAAGTGCTGGATCCCTTCCCTTCTACCCCCTAAAAGTCTGGTTCTAGAAAATAGAAAAAAGATAGAAAATGATGGGTGTCTCCTTCTGATCATGATTTAAACAACACATTGACCAGAAGCCTTTGAACTGGTGCGAGAGGAGCTCTGAGTATGCATGCTTTATTTACGTGCGAATTACAGCATCAGACCTCGTTTCTGATTCCCTCTTCTCACAACCCCACCCTTTTTTCCTTACTTAAGGAATATCTTACCCCTGGGGTCTCTTTTCAATTGTTGCTGTCAGTATTTCTGGAGTTATTGTGAAACCCACCCAGGATGTGTGACCTCCTGACCCCTGGATTCAGGATCTTCTGTGACCCCCACTAAGACAACGGTGAATTTGCTGAGTTTGCAAGGACTTCTCTGTCTCTCTCTCTCTCTTTTTTTTTCTCCAATGGAGGAAAATTAATTTCCTTCCTTCCTAGAGTAACTGTAGTTGATCTCATTTACTCTTGTTGGGAAACTGTGATGGTGTTAATTAAATTAAGAGTTTCACATTGATTTGGAAGCACTCATTGTGGGGAGGAGTTGCTAAGAGATTTGTTCAGAGATTGATGAGCAAACAAAGGAAGCGGAGAGTTAACAGTGACACGAAGACAGACACACGGAGCTTTTTTGAATGTGTGAGCAGCCGTGAGGTTCAGAAAAATCGATTTGCTTATGAATTTTACCTCTGAATTGAGAATGACCTTCAGGGTAAAGTACAGTTGCTGAGAAATTCAGAGGAAGATGCTGCTTTAAAAAAAAAAAATCCTAACTAGGAAATGGTGGAGGTGGAAATAGTACAGGTTTTTTCCCCCCTCATTAAAAAAAGCAATAATAAATGCTTTAAGAAGGACAGAGATACAGGAAAACTAAGAGACTTGTCTCTAGGAAAGTTTCACTGGCTAGAGAGCACTTTTAAGGAGAACACTAAACTTTTCAAAGAGCTTTTCCTTCTATCTCTCCCATGGGGACCCTGGCAAGTGGCCTGCTGAGGCCACCCCTGTCCTGTGGTGCCGGGCCTGTGGCATCAGGACTGAGGGAGCTTGTCCCAGAGCCCAGAGTGAGGTCACAGCAGAGCCAGGAACGACTCTGTGCCCATCTTCTTTTTACCGTTCTTAGGGGCTCACTGTCTGGCACCCTCAACTCCTAATTCCCTTTATTTTATTTAGATATTTATTTTTAAATTTTTGGCTATACTGTGCCCCCTGCCCCCCACTGGGTGGGATCTTCGTTCCCTGACCAGGGATTGAACCTGTGCCCCCTGCACTGGAAGCTTGGAGTCTGAATCACTGGACTGCCAGGGAAGCCCCTGTGCCCATCTTCTTGCCAGTACCGCCTTGGCTCAATGCCATGATCCAAGCTGTCCCACCTCCCCCACCCCCACCCAAGGTTTTCTCAGGAGGGTCCAGATGGAGCCCACAGGCCTCAAGAGGATGCAGCAGAGACACCGCGATGCTTACAAGTGGGGGTACCCACTCTTTGGAGGCGATGTCTCCCCTCCAGCCGAAGCAGCTGGCTACACACTGAATAACCCCGCGGGTGATGCCTGAAGGGTGTCTCTGTTGGTGACACCATGAACAAGGCCATGCCAGGAGACCTGAGTAATGCAATGAAGGAAGATAGAGATGTTGACCAGGCATTTAGGGGAATTAGATGGGAGAGGGATAGGTGGCTCTTCAAGTTTTCTGCACCCAACTGACTTAACCAGAGAATTCAGTCACCATCTTCATTATTTACTCATTGAGCACCACCTATGCGCTAGGTACTGTAGCTAGACAGTGCCAAAGGGGGTGGACATGGTCTCTGTCCTCATTTTACGCCCAGAGCATCTTAGAAGAACAGCGGAGGCGGTGGCCATGTGTGTCTGGGTGAAGTCTCACCCAGTGACCTGCCAGCTCTCCCATCCTGATCCTCCCTCAAAGCCCCCACCTCCATTTCTGCCTCATCCATCTCTGACTTACTGGACACTCCCTGAAAACTCCCAGAGCACAAGGCTCTGTATCAGACATCCCTCTGCAATTCCTTCTTTAATGAATTTCTCCTGCAATGCAACATCCTCCGAGCTACTGTAAAGGTAGGAAGGAGGCCCCTTTCCACGCACAATGCCTCCTCCATTGTGGGGACTTTGCAGATATTTTCTTTTCTTTCTTTCTTTTTTTTGTCCATTNGATGTGGGAGACCTGGGTTCGATCCGTGGGTCGGGAAGATCCCCTGGAGAAGGAAATGGCAACCCACTCCAGTATTCTTGCCTGGAGAATCCCATGGACAGAGGAGCTTGGTGGGCTACAGTCCACAGGTCGCAAAGAGTCGGACACGACTGAGCAACTTCACTTTCACTTTAAGCAACAAGGACTTACGGTATAGCACAGGGAATTCTACTCAATATCTTGTAATAAACTAATGGAAAAGAATCTGAAGACATATATATATACATATATATAATATATATATATATACACACATACCTGAATCATTCTGCTGTACACTTGAAACTAACATAATATTGTCATTAATTAGACTTCAATTTAAACAAAAAAAAATTTTTTTTTTAAAAGAAGCAAACAAATGCAAACCCTCAAATGCTTTCCCTGGCCCTTTGGCTCCCCCCCTACTTCTCCTCCCCTGACCTCTGACCTCCCAGCTCATAATCTTCTTTTCCTGAAAGGATCTCACATTAGCATTTTCAGGTCTCTTTATCTCTGAGGACAAATATTAGCATACAGATTAGCACAGTACAATCTAATTACTTCTCAATCCCAAGCAACCCCAACCAGACTGGAGATATTCTTAATTTGCATAATTTTGGTAAAGCGGTAAGAGGCACTGCGGGAAACCATGTGCTCTAATGTGTCTTCAAGTAAACACAGTGAAAGCTTGCTTTGGAGAGGAACATGGTTTGGAAACAAAAAGGTAAGATGTAGAAGGAGCATGTGGAGGTTTATAGAGAACCGCCCAGCTGTCTGCAAAGGCTGAGTTCCATTCTGCCCAGATGGAGAAGCATGAACTGGGTGATTTCTCACAATCCTTCCCAGCCTCACAGAGTACATCATAGTTCAGAAAAATAATGGAGTTGACCCGAAAGAATTGGCCAGCAGCAGAGGGGCCAGTTGCTGGCACTGTCTTCCCTGTAGGTCTTTGTGAAGTTCAAGCGGAGGTGCTGACTAGCTCTAGGAGATGCTCCATCCTCCCCTTCCAAGGAAACTGTATGCCCCCCAGGACAATATATTCTAAATAGAAAGTCCAGACAGGTGACAGGAGGTGGGCCAACACATGGGTGGTCAGTGTAACAGAATGCAGTTGTCCCGCTGCTTCCTCAGGGCATTGGTTCCAGGACCCCTGGGGAAACTCCAAATCCATGGATGCTCAAGACCTTTATGTAAAATGACATAGTATCTGTGTCCTTCCACAGACTTTAAGTTATCCCTAGGTGATTTGCAATACCTCATGCATTGTAGATGTTGTGTAAATAGTTGCCAGCGCACAGCAAATTCAAACTTTGTTTCTTGGAGCTTTCTGGAATTTTTAAAAATATTTTCTATCTGCTGGTGCTTGAATTTATGCATGTGGAACCCAAAGATACAGAAGGCTCACTACAACTGAGTTGCGTGAGTACTCAGTCACTTAGTCATGTCTAACTCTTTGTGATATAGCCCACCAGGCTCCTCTGTCCATAGAATTTCCTGGGAAAAAATACTAGAGTTGGTTGCCATTTCCTCTTCCAGGGGATCTTCCCACCCAGGGATGGAGCCCAAGTCTTCCATGTCTCCTCATTGACAGGCAGATTCTTCACCACTGAGCCACATGGGAAGCTGATTAAGTTCCTACTGCCCCAGAATAGGCATGCTGTTTAATTACCATAAGCTCTCAAGAATATACTGTAAGCCTACTACAGCAAAAGAGCTATACTAGGTAGAATTTAATTTTCTGCTGAACCCTTTTTTGTATCATCAGGAACATGAGATTCAAAATGTCCTGTTGAGGGGTTAGAATCTAGACATAAACAGTAAGATTTCCTCAGAGACGGCATAATGGGTTTTCCAGTGTTACCCAGACACTGCATTTCTAGCAGTTCTCACTCTCAATCCACCTTGAAGCAGGATTAGGCCCTGAACTGTGTCCCCAAAATGCAAACCCACTTGACAAAGTAGTAGTGAGCACTCTAGATTTTACTGAAGACTGTGTTCGGGGGGGATGCAGGGGAATTTCCAGAACACAACAGATAGCATCTCATTTTAGAATTCCTTCTTAGGGCCTTCCCTGAATTGCCCAGTGGTTAGGGCATTGCCTTCTAATGCTGGGGAGTATGGGTTCGATTCCTGGTTAGAGAACTAGTTAAGATCCCACATGCCTTGTGGCAAAAAACAAACAAATAAACAAACAAACATAGAACAGTGGAGTAACGACTTCCGATAGATACTTAAAGAAATGGTCCACATCCCCCCCCAAAAAAAAATCTTAAAAAATTCCTGATTAGACATCTCTCTCCTAGTTTTTGTCCTTGGCATTAAGAATTCCCTCCTTCAATTCTTCATTGATTCAACAACCTTTAATTGTGTTCAAACTCTGGTCCAGTGCTGTGTTGACAGCTCCTGGGAGCCAGATAGAGGAGAGGGGAGCACCTAGAAGAGATTCCCAGTTGCCGCTACTAGTGAAAACGTGCGAAAGACATTCAAAGCAGGGGCAGACGCTGCGTCCAGCGTAGGTTCACAGTGACTGGCAGCAGGGACACCAGAAGGGACGCTGCATCACTGTGAGGGACTTGAAGCCAGAAAGCCATTGGACGATTTATCTGCTGCTCTGATTTCTATCTGCATATTTTGGTCCTGGCCTCCACATACTCAGGTAACACAGTATCAGTATCCTTCCGCCAAACATCTGACATGTTTGCAAACAGTGGTTCTCCACCACTTCCACTTTCCTCTTTAGGTTGATGGCCCTGATCCTCTCACCTTGCCTTCTAGGACCTCTTTTCCATCACATGTTCTGTGTTTTTCCCGGGTCACTCTTCCTGGATTGTCTCAAGCTTTTCCGTATCTTTTGAAAAGCGCAGTAAACGAGATGGCATGTGGCTGCCTGAGAGTCTAACAGGGAAGCATAACAAGATGACTGTTTCTCCTCTCAAATACAGCTGTTTCCTACTGCATTCCAGCATCACAGCAGGGTGTTTCTCCCACAGAAACATGATGCAGTTGGCATATTTCCCAGCTTGGGTCAGGGATGGAGGCTGTGCCTCTTTCACCCAGATTTTTTACCTGCTCGTCTCCAGGTAACCTTCACATGAATTGGCCCATTTTGGTCCTAGAGCACCCTGAGGGTTACTAGACATGATCCATTTTGTTTTAATCATCTTATTTTATATTTTACATCAAACCTCTCCTAAGTGCTGGATCCCTTCCCTTCTACCCCCTAAAAGTCTGGTTCTAGAAAATAGAAAAAAGATAGAAAATGATGGGTGTCTCCTTCTGATCATGATTTAAACAACACATTGACCAGAAGCCTTTGAACTGGTGCGAGAGGAGCTCTGAGTATGCATGCTTTATTTACGTGCGAATTACAGCATCAGACCTCGTTTCTGATTCCCTCTTCTCACAACCCCACCCTTTTTTCCTTACTTAAGGAATATCTTACCCCTGGGGTCTCTTTTCAATTGTTGCTGTCAGTATTTCTGGAGTTATTGTGAAACCCACCCAGGATGTGTGACCTCCTGACCCCTGGATTCAGGATCTTCTGTGACCCCCACTAAGACAACGGTGAATTTGCTGAGTTTGCAAGGACTTCTCTGTCTCTCTCTCTCTCTTTTTTTTTCTCCAATGGAGGAAAATTAATTTCCTTCCTTCCTAGAGTAACTGTAGTTGATCTCATTTACTCTTGTTGGGAAACTGTGATGGTGTTAATTAAATTAAGAGTTTCACATTGATTTGGAAGCACTCATTGTGGGGAGGAGTTGCTAAGAGATTTGTTCAGAGATTGATGAGCAAACAAAGGAAGCGGAGAGTTAACAGTGACACGAAGACAGACACACGGAGCTTTTTTGAATGTGTGAGCAGCCGTGAGGTTCAGAAAAATCGATTTGCTTATGAATTTTACCTCTGAATTGAGAATGACCTTCAGGGTAAAGTACAGTTGCTGAGAAATTCAGAGGAAGATGCTGCTTTAAAAAAAAAAAATCCTAACTAGGAAATGGTGGAGGTGGAAATAGTACAGGTTTTTTCCCCCCTCATTAAAAAAAGCAATAATAAATGCTTTAAGAAGGACAGAGATACAGGAAAACTAAGAGACTTGTCTCTAGGAAAGTTTCACTGGCTAGAGAGCACTTTTAAGGAGAACACTAAACTTTTCAAAGAGCTTCTCCTTCTATCTCTCCCATGGGGACCCTGGCAAGTGGCCTGCTGAGGCCACCCCTGTCCTGTGGTGCCGGGCCTGTGGCATCAGGACTGAGGGAGCTTGTCCCAGAGCCCAGAGTGAGGTCACAGCAGAGCCAGGAACGACTCTGTGCCCATCTTCTTTTTACCGTTCTTAGGGGCTCACTGTCTGGCACCCTCAACTCCTAANCCTGTGGCATCAGGACTGAGGGAGCTTGTCCCAGAGCCCAGAGTGAGGTCACAGCAGAGCCAGGAACGACTCTGTGCCCATCTTCTTCTTTTTACCGTTCTTAGGGGCTCACTGTCTGGCACCCTCAACTCCTAATTCCCTTTATTTTATTTAGTTATTTATTTTTAAATTTTTGGCTATGCTGTGCCCCCTGCCCCCCACCGGGTGGGATCTTCGTTCCCTGACCAGGGATTGAACCTGTGCCCCCTGCACTGGAAGCTTGGAGTCTGAATCACTGGACTGCCAGGGAAGCCCCTGTGCCCATCTTCTTGCCAGTACCGCCTTGGCTCAATGCCATGATCCAAGCTGTCCCACCTCCCCCACCCCCACCCAAGGTTTTCTCAGGAGGGTCCAGATGGAGCCCACAGGCCTCAAGAGGATGCAGCAGAGACACCGCGATGCTTACAAGTGGGGGTACCCACTCTTTGGAGGCGATGTCTCCCCTCCAGCCGAAGCAGCTGGCTACACACTGAATAACCCCGCGGGTGATGCCTGAAGGGTGTCTCTGTTGGTGACACCATGAACAAGGCCATGCCAGGAGACCTGAGTAATGCAATGAAGGAAGATAGAGATGTTGACCAGGCATTTAGGGGAATTAGATGGGAGAGGGATAGGTGGCTCTTCAAGTTTTCTGCACCCAACTGACTTAACCAGAGAATTCAGTCACCATCTTCATTATTTACTCATTGAGCACCACCTATGCGCTAGGTACTGTAGCTAGACAGTGCCAAAGGGGGTGGACATGGTCTCTGTCCTCATTTTACGCCCAGAGCATCTTAGAAGAACAGCGGAGGCGGTGGCCATGTGTGTCTGGGTGAAGTCTCACCCAGTGACCTGCCAGCTCTCCCATCCTGATCCTCCCTCAAAGCCCCCACCTCCATTTCTGCCTCATCCATCTCTGACTTACTGGACACTCCCTGAAAACTCCCAGAGCACAAGGCTCTGTATCAGACATCCCTCTGCAATTCCTTCTTTAATGAATTTCTCCTGCAATGCAACATCCTCCGAGCTACTGTAAAGGTAGGAAGGAGGCCCCTTTCCACGCACAATGCCTCCTCCATTGTGGGGACTTTGCAGATATTTTCTTTTCTTTCTTTCTTTTTTTTGTCCATTCAACTCATAGTCACAAATCTATTTCCCTCTTAGTTACTTTCCCTGATGATTTTAGTTGATCATCAAATCCCTAAAGATAGGTCCTCTCTTTCTGGAAACTTAGCACATAGTATTTCTACAACAGTTACAAAAACGCTGGATGATTTCAGCAGTTCTGGTCTTTATTTACAGCAAGATTATCAACCAGACCTATGCCTGCATCCCTGACATAAGTAGGTCACAGCAAACAAGCCTAACCAAGCNGGGTGGGATCTTCGTTCCCTGACCAGGGATTGAACCTGTGCCCCCTGCACTGGAAGCTTGGAGTCTGAATCACTGGACTGCCAGGGAAGCCCCTGTGCCCATCTTCTTGCCAGTACCGCCTTGGCTCAATGCCATGATCCAAGCTGTCCCACCTCCCCCACCCCCACCCAAGGTTTTCTCAGGAGGGTCCAGATGGAGCCCACAGGCCTCAAGAGGATGCAGCAGAGACACCGCGATGCTTACAAGTGGGGGTACCCACTCTTTGGAGGCGATGTCTCCCCTCCAGCCGAAGCAGCTGGCTACACACTGAATAACCCCGCGGGTGATGCCTGAAGGGTGTCTCTGTTGGTGACACCATGAACAAGGCCATGCCAGGAGACCTGAGTAATGCAATGAAGGAAGATAGAGATGTTGACCAGGCATTTAGGGGAATTAGATGGGAGAGGGATAGGTGGCTCTTCAAGTTTTCTGCACCCAACTGACTTAGCCAGAGAATTCAGTCACCATCTTCATTATTTACTCATTGAGCACCACCTATGCGCTAGGTACTGTAGCTAGACAGTGCCAAAGGGGGTGGACATGGTCTCTGTCCTCATTTTACGCCCAGAGCATCTTAGAAGAACAGCGGAGGCGGTGGCCATGTGTGTCTGGGTGAAGTCTCACCCAGTGACCTGCCAGCTCTCCCATCCTGATCCTCCCTCAAAGCCCCCACCTCCATTTCTGCCTCATCCATCTCTGACTTACTGGACACTCCCTGAAAACTCCCAGAGCACAAGGCTCTGTATCAGACATCCCTCTGCAATTCCTTCTTTAATGAATTTCTCCTGCAATGCAACATCCTCCGAGCTACTGTAAAGGTAGGAAGGAGGCCCCTTTCCACGCACAATGCCTCCTCCATTGTGGGGACTTTGCAGATATTTTCTTTTCTTTCTTTTTTTTTTTTTGTCCATTCAACTCATAGTCACAAATCTATTTCCCTCTTAGTTACTTTCCCTGATGATTTTAGTTGATCATCAAATCCCTAAAGATAGGTCCTCTCTTTCTGGAAACTTAGCACATAGTATTTCTACAACAGTTACAAAAACGCTGGATGATTTCAGCAGTTCTGGTCTTTATTTACAGCAAGATTATCAACCAGACCTATGCCTGCATCCCTGACATAAGTAGGTCACAGCAAACAAGCCTAACCAAGCTGTCACCTCCATTTCCTTGTTATCTGAAGATTTCACCATCTATTTACTCTTGACATGGTCACAGTGTGAACAATCCTGTAATAAAAAAAATTGAAATAAAAATAGAAAAAGAAAAGGGGGAGAAGGAAAACATCAACATGCCATCTCCTGAGCCAAGAATCTTATTCAATTATTTCCATGTCATATATATATTTCTACTTAGTCTCAGGTTTACTTTTAAGCAAATTTGTGTTCTTGAGTCAGACTTGAATCTCAGATTTGAATCCCCTCTCTGACAATTATTAGCTGTATGACTTTGGGCGAATGGCTGAACCTCTTTGTGCCTCAGTTTCCTCATCTGTCAAATGGGGACAACAGAAGTTAGTACCTACCTCATAAGGTTGTTGTGAGTTAATACAGATAAAGTACCTGACACAGGGCTTCCCAGGTGCCACAATGGTAAAGAATCTGCCTGCCAAAGCAAGAGATGCAGGAGACTCAATCAAAGCATCGGACACGACTGAGCATCTGAGCATGCATGCACACAAGCACGCAAAAAAAATGTCAGCTATTATGATGAGGAAAAGAAGGATACCTGGGCAGAGTTGACCGATGAATGTTAGCTTGCGTTGTCATAGAAACCACTGCATCAGAACAGCCCTGTGTTTATGACTTGGGGATCTAAACACCTAGCACAGGTGAGGAGGCCCCGGCGAGGAGCTGAGACACAGGGAGGGGGCGGGTGGCCTAAGGTCTGGGCCCAACTAGGGTGTCTCCACAAAGCTCCACCAGCTAGAGGGAAGGGAAACAAGGAAGGAGGGCCATCGAAGAGAGGACCCAGGGGAGGACAGGCCCGGCTCAGCCCCTTGGTGCCTTTGTGTCCACTGGCCCTGGCAACTAGCTACTGATCCTAGTGTTATCCACATTTACAGGGATTCGGAACGGTGGCGAAGGTCTGGGCATAGCCAGGAGGAAGTCGGGAAACATTCCCTGGCTGCTCTGGGCTGGCTAATTAGAGGGAAAATGGACACTGGAACCCGTGTGCTGATATGGTTTTTGTGCTGATCTGAATTCATGAAACACAGGGCATCCGGGCTGAGGACTGACAGTTAGGGTGATGTGGTTTTGATTAAGAAGGAGGAGGACCCCCTGGCCGCCACCCCCCACCCTGTCTGCTCCTGGATCTGGTGAGCTGTAGGGAAAGGTGCACGTGGAACCCACAGATAATGCCGCATGCACTTGCTGTGCGCTGGTGAGGAAGGGATCAATCTTGCTCTCTGCTTACGAGCAAAAGGCCAACAAAGGCTTCCCAGACACAACTCTGTCAATCAGCTATACTCCAAAAATAACAATAGTAATAAAATGAATAACAGTACATTTAGGGGGAAAAAAAAATCCCAGGACTGAGCTTACATACAATGTTATAAACAAAATGTAGCTAGAATCATGGGCTTCCGTGGTGGCTCGGCGGTAATGAATCTGCCTGCAATGCAGGACCCACAGGTTTGATCCCTGGGTCGGGAAGATTCCCTGGGGGAGGAAACGGCAACCCACTCCAGCATTCTTACCTGGAACATTCCACAGACAAAGGAGCCTGGTGGGCTACAGTCCATGTATTCTCAAAGTCAGACATGACTGAAGCGACTTAGCAGCAACACCAACAAATTCATAGATAGAATGCATCTGTGTATGTATATACACTGTATTTATGTATATATACTGTATTTATGTATATACGTGTGTGTATATGTGTGTGTGTGTATCTATATGTGTGTGTGTATGTGTGTGTGTAACAGGAATAGCTGTCAAGTCCGAGTGTAGTCAGACCTAGATGTTGCCAGGATGCCCTTTATCCCCAGCTGTCTTTCCATTTGCCTCTGCCCCTCCGGCCATGAAGGAGACAGAGAACGGTGCTGACAGAGCCTAGTAGGTCTGACTCAGCACATGAACATCCCACAGAAAAGGGCTGGTCAGGACCTGGGCTATTTCATTACTACTGTCAATATTCAGAATGTCTCCTGGGCTGGTGATGTGTGGTTAAATAATAAAGCGTGCTGGTAAAATGCTTCAGGGTACAGTTAGACAAAAAGAACGGCAGAAAAAGCAATGCCCTATGGGATGGGGGTGGGGGGTGGTGTGGGGCAAATCTAATTTTCAGCTTAAGAAGGAAAATGGGAAAGGAGAAAAAATATAGACCCTATTGCTCATCTAAAGTGAGCCAAATTGGATTCTAAATAACAGCACTTAATGCTGTAAATGCTGCATAATTCAAACAGCTCTCAACACAGAAATAGGACTGAGTGATATGTGACACGAACATAATGGAGCAAGTATGTGCCCCATCGTGACGGAGCTGACTTGTTAACAGTGAGCATGAAGGTAAGGGAACCGCTCCAAATGTGCTCAGAGAGTTAGAGGAATGAGACTTTCCTGGTGGTCCAGTGGTTAAGATTCAGCACTTCCATTGCAGAGGGCAACACATTTGATCCCTGGTCCAGGAACTGAGATCCCACAAGCAGCATGGCGTGGAAAAAAAAAAAAAAAAAAGAAATGCAGGTAAAAATAAAATAAAACAGTTTCCAGGAAGAAGACATTTAAAAAAAAAGAGAGAATTAACTATTTCCCCAAACCAAAAGGGCAGAGGAGAGGTGAAACAAGATTGGCAAAATGTTGATGAATATTGAGTTTATGATGGTGGGGGTTGGGCAGGGGGGTGCCATTACTCTAGTCTTTCTAGTTTCCTGTTTGTTTGAAAATTTCCCAGATAATAGTTTTTAAATGGTGGGGAGGGCAGAGAAAAGAGAAGAAAAGCTACACTTCTCTATTTCATATGAGTAAAGTTTGACCTTGTTAGTGGGTTTGCCTTGAGCATGGTAGGAAAGGGCTAATTCTGTTGGCTGGAGACCAATAATTAATTAAAATCTGGACAGAAAGAGAGCAAGAATGCTAAGAAGAGAGAACCACGGTGAGCAAGGGAGGAGCTGGAGTAGAGTGGGAGGCCTTGAGGGCCCATGAAAGTGAAAGAAACTAAGAGAAGAATGCCTGACTTGGTCATTCTTTCGGCTAATATCAGCAGAGTTCTTCTGTGCTTGGGCTTCATCCTAGACCTTGGATCCAGCATCTTTGCCTTCATGGTGCTGGGGTTTCCAAGAGGGGGCTGGTGAGGAGGGAGGGGCAGGACTTCACGAATGCTCCTTTGAGCTTCTTGGCTGGGTTTGGGGGATCCCAGTTCCCCAACTCAGACCCTGATACTGCATCTAGTCACTCCTTGATTGCTTTATCTGGGAGGCCACGAGTGGGACCAGGCAGTTAGGGGTAAAGAGTATGGTTATCAGCCACCAATGTCATCTTATTCTACTGAGAAACTGAGCTCTTCCCCTCCTTCCTGTTTAAAGGTTCACGGAAGCCAGAGCTCAACCTGGCCATAAAAAACTGGCCAAACCTGGCAAGTTTGCTTCATAGCCCTGAACAACCCCTGACGTCACCAGCACGGTGTTAGNACTGAGATCTTCCCCTCCTTCCTGTTTAAAGGTTCACGGAAGCCAGAGCTCAACCTGGCCATAAAAAACTGGCCAAACCTGGCAAGTTTGCTTCATAGCCCTGAACAACCCCTGACGTCACTAGCATGGTGTTAGGGAAGGCAGAGCCAGTGTGCAAGTCACCTTGAGCCTAGCACCCTTCAGAGCTTCCTGCTTCCTGATGAGAATGTCTCACGGGGGCCAGAAGCCGATGTAGGAAGGTCCCAAGGCCCCACCTCCAACCTCGATCTTGATGCAGCTAGTGCTCTCGGTCTGGCCCCTGCCAGCCTCCCGGTGCCTACTGCCCACCCGACGGCATAGCTCTCGGCCTGAAGGTGCCCCCCAGCCCACTGTGCCGGGGCTTCCCTAGGCAGGGACGCTGCACCAGAGTGAAAATGTGATCAGATCCCTAAACAGGCCGCTCGGAGGAGGCACCTGCTGTGTGTCTCTGCCGCACTCAAGTCTCGCCCAAACGCTCCAATGAGAGCTCATTAGCTGATCGTCGGGAAACTGCTGCGAGACTCGTTTGTCAGCACAATAATTAGAAACCCTGGTGCTTCTTGGTTTTATTTTTAACACATCAGAGCCGATACCGCCGAACACCTAGACCATCAGCTCTGGGTCCGAAGAGGGAGCCTGGAGAGCGGCAGGGCGGGGCCGCGCATGCGCAGGCTCAGGGTGTGTGGTTTGGGGACCACGGGATGCTCTGCTCTCAGTGCTAGATCTCCCACTTGGTGGAGAATAGCCAGGGCACAGCTGTTCGGGTAGAGCACCATCACCAGTCCTGGGGCTTTGGGAAATAAACCCCAGAAGAGACTCCCGCCTGCTGACACTGAGTGGCACCTCCAAACTGGGGCACCCTCAGATCTTGGCTCTGCCTCCCCATGCTTTGCAGCTGAGCTCAGCAGGTGCCCTGTAGTCTGCAGTATTTGATCCCTGCCCCATCCCTGGCCATGCTGGTGGCACCTGGGGGCACGTGAGCTTTGCAGCAGGGCTCCCTGGCTGTGGCTCAAGCCTCATGTCTCACCTCCTCACCTAGGGGAGCCCCCCAGGAGCCCCCTATGCCTCTCTCTCCTCACCTGTTCTCAGGCCACCTTGCTGCACCCCGGCCGCTGGGTCCCCTCTGGCCACTGGGCACATGTTCCTCCCAGGCAAACACTGCAGAAACATCCTGCCCTGCAGCAGAATGGCATACTCTTATTTTCAGCTGCGTTGTGTAAGACAGAACAATAACACTTTGTACTCGGGATGCACCTTTCATCAGAGGAACCCCTGTGTACTCTGCAAACATTCCCGACACAGCACCCTGCGGGTGGAAGGAGCCTGCCAAGTGTTACCATCTCAGGCTCCGGGCTGGAGAGACTGCAGCCTCCCAGTGGGCAAGGCCAAGGGTTCCCAGGGAATCAAGGTGCTGAAAAGGACCATGCCACTCCCCTGAGGTTCTCATCAGACTCGCCCCTTCCTGAACCGTCAGAACCTGCAGTTCCCAGAGCCACCCTCTCCCCCTGGTTCAGGAACATTCCTCTGCTCACACAGTCATTCCTGTGCTGGGACACACTGGAAACTTGGCTTTAAAACTCACATTCAGCTCCAAAGAAACTCACATGTCCAATCTGCACTGTGGCCACCTTTGAGTCACTATGGTCCCTTGGTGCTGGGAGAGATACTTCCACCCAAACTCATACCATGGCTGCCTCAGGCTGAAAGTGTGACAGAACTATATCTCTTTATATAACACGCAGTGGCCAATCAGATGCTCGGATTCAGGAAGGCAGCTGGACAGAACCAGCCCTGAGCTGAGGGAGACAAGGCTGTGGGGCAGGGGACCTCCGGGCCCAAGAAGGATCTATCTTCTCAGAAAGAACAAACCGCATCATACGTCGGAAGCTCAAGATCAATGGTTTTCTTTGCACTCTGTTATCACTGACAATCAACCTCCTTTGCAAAAGATGCCGAGGATGTGGCAAGAGTTCTTGCAGTTTAGTGAAGGCAAAAATGGCAGAAAGCAATGCTAACCAGAATAGGTTTGGGGTATGGAGTGTCCCATGTGGTTGCTGCATGGTTCCATAGCTGAAGATGGAAGCTTTGTGTTTCTGGAGATGCCAATATACACACTCCCCCCATAACTGATAACTGACCCTTCTCTCCTTGGGATGGTGCTTCCCAGTGGAGTAGTTGGGTATGTGCTTTTACACCAGGCTCTGCTTTCTAGGGAAGTCAGGCTAAGACGGAGCTAGCGTGCCTACGGGGCTCTCCCCTCCAACCAGACTTTACCCTTCTCTTCCCTGCTTCATCTCAGCCAGCTGGAGTGAGTCCATCCATCCTAGAAATGAGAAAACTATCACTACAGAACAGAAATTAGTCCCTTGGCAGGTGCGAAGGGGTGCTTTATCTAGTGTTTTCCAACCTTGTCATCCCCAAAAAACTCAACATCTTCAATTTTAAAAGGTTTCTAGTTAAATCAGGTTAGAAAAATAGCTTTGGAAATTAAAAAATGGTTATCTCTAATCGAGGCTTTCCAGGTGGCTCAGTGGTAAAGAATGCGCCTGCCAATCAGGAGATCTAGGTTCAATCCCTGGGTCAGGAAGATTCCCTGAAGAAGAGAATGGTAACCCACTCCAATATTCTTGCCTGGAGAATCCCAGGGGCAGAGGAGCCTGGCGAGCTACAGTCCATGGTGTCTCAAAGAGTCGACACAACTGAGCGACTAACACACATCTCTAATCAAATTCCTTCTGGAAACAAAATTTATTTGCATGGCTCCTTTTTGATAGACTGGATTGAATACCTTAAAAAAAATAAAGATAAAATCTAGACAGTTTTCCTAAAAATCTGATTCTTCTTTCCCTGCCTGCCTCATGCGTTCAGGGTCCATCGTTTGCAAGGCTCCTTATTTGAGTTCCTATGGTCAGGTCTGGGCTTCTGCACCCGTGACACAGGGTTGACGGCAATGTTCACCACTTTCCACTATGAGCTGATTCTCAGCACAACCCCATTTCCCAGGAAGGCAGACAATATTCTTAATTCTTTTTTTTTTTTAATAAACATTGTTTATTATTTTAGATGTAATGTAATCCCAGAGAATGACCTATTGGTATGAATCAGAATCTTTTTGGGTTTCTTTTGACCACTAAAATCCCTGGCCAGGAACTGAACTTATATTTCCTGCAATGGAAGTGTGGGGTCTTAACCACCGGACTCCCAGGGAAGTCCAATTGTTGAAGGAGAAAAATCTATAAAAGCGTAGAAATATTAGGTGCTGATTCCTGCTCCACATTCTTGTTTTTCAATCTACTTGTGATGTTGAAGCATTTGGGGGGCATCTGGCAAAAAGAAAATGAGTTTAATAACCAAATGGTGGTTATTTTATAGGGAATACACTAAATGAGACCTTTTCTAAAGAGTAGCCCAACCTGAAGGGACTTGAGGTAACAAATATCTCTAATCTCTGTGACCCCACCCCCACAGAGGAGTCCCCCGTGTTTGGAGCCTGGGGGAGTGGCAAAACAAATTCAGACCTATTCCGAGCTGGAAGTTCAAAATTCAACTCAACAGTGATGATTTGGTCTGATATTGTGATCACTCCTCTTTTTCCTACAAAGTCACCATGGCATCTTACCAAAAAAAGGTTAAAAGATTTAATGTTGTTTCAAGAATTTTAAAAAAGAAGTTCTTTAAACCCATTGACAACACTGCACCAAGCCTGGGGGCTTCAAAATATGGCCTGCGGATCCTAGAAGTCTATCTCTAAAAAGTACCACCTTTCTCTAAGTCTTTCAATACCTATCTGATTGACACAGCTCTAATTTCACAATCAAACCATATTATCATTCTCTCAAAATTTGTTTTCTTTAGTCAGAAATAATCAAATCTGATTCCATCTGTGGTTCTGCAGCTTGTGAATCCATTTCGTCATTTTGTTTAAATTGGCCAATATCAAATTAATTTATTTCCTATGGCAATGTCCTTGGTTACACTTTGGGGATTTAAAATCTAAAGAAACTGTGAAAACATTGAAGAAAACCTTGACTTTGCTTCTTCTTTCTTCCAGATCTGAGGAACCCTGGTTAGCTCCTGAATTATTCCCACCACCCACAGTTGCCACCTACCGATTACTTATCATCTGAAGCAAACACAATTATTCCATCAAGTCATGAACCAGTCCTGAGCTGTGTGGCTTTTCTAAATGTTCCTGATATCACGGTGACTGTCAGATTAAAGACTTTTGCTCTCAACCCAATCCTGCTTGGTCAGTCCTCGGGTATTCAGAGCATGTGTTGAAAACAAAAAGCAACATCACAGCTACCAGCTGAGGGTGTGTGTCTCCAGGGCTGGAGCCACCTTTATCTTGGCCACTGGGCGTTGAGAACCATCAGGGTAAGTCAGCATCACCAGGGTTCACTGGTGAGCTTCAGCTCTGACTTTAAATCTTGACCACTGAGCACTGAGAGCCAGCAGGTAAGTCAGCATCACCAGGGTTCCCAGGTGAATTTCAGCTCTGTTATTACTGGAGAAAAAAAAAATATTTTCTCCCTCTTCCCTTGGCTCTTCCAGGCTGGCGTGTTCCTGAACCTGAAAAATGTATTTGCTCTTTATGACGCCCGCCTTCAAAACGTTGAGTCTTGCAGCTCAGCCAATTTTCTGCTGAGCCAGCCAGTGGGAACAAACATCAGACCCATGGCAACCACAGGCGTGTGTGCATGTGTGTGTGTGTGTACACACTCTTTCCCTCTAGTCCCCTCCTCCAGATCATCCACCAACCTAACACATACTTTCTAAAACAGAACCCATGTCCCTCCTCCCCAGCCTACCCCGTACTCGAAGCTAGAGCATAAACAACGCCTTGTGCCAAGGTCGCTCTCTGCAGGCAGAACCCAAGGACAGGAATCAGTTATCAATGTAAACCTGCCATGCTGGGTCTTCATCGAGTATAAGTGTGTGACTCACCTATATCACTTCAGTTCTCCTGCTTTATGGAGGGGAAAATAATAATAATTATTCAATATAATTCTCTATGTTGAATTAGTGCCAAAGATTCCAGATTTCCAGAGAAGTGGTTCTGAATTAGTCAAGCAGGGTTTCCATTGCACAGAAAGCTTGAAAGGAAGCCTGTTGACTAGTCCTGTCTAAGAATCCTGAGACAAAGCCGAGTTTGGAGGTGCAGTCTTGTCACTGGCTCCTGGAGAACCAGAAAAGAAGTTGTGAAACCTGGATAAGATCCCCAAGCAAAACTGACTGTGGTCTGAGTCCTGCCAGCCTCTCACCCCAGCAGCGCTGACTTCTTTGTCTGTAAAAGGAGAACGTTGGACTTGACTGCTAGATCTCCACTGGCTCACAGATGAGGGGCTGCCTTAAAGCTCATCAGTATTTGCTCAGTATAAGAAGTGCCCACTGGAAAGCTGAGCTCATAGACAACTCAGCGGTAGTTTTGAGAAAGTCATGTGGCAAAGCTGAGGAACATGACAGACAATCCAGAGAGAAGAGGGGAAAATCCACAGCCACCCTTCCGCCCCCGTCCATGTGGTGAATAGATTTTTTTTTTTAAGGCAAAAATGGTAAGCCCTGGGCAAAATTATGAAATAGCCAGAGTTTATGTCCAGCTCTTATATACTTCTTTTTTTTCTAATCAATCTGAGTTTAAAAAAAAAAAAAAGATTTTAAATCAGTGATTCTCAATTTGGATGGGCTTGAGAGTTTTATCATCAAAGGGGTATGGACCTTTAAGTCTTATTTTTCAATTGTGAAGTTAAAGCCTTTTTTTTTTTTTTCCTCTATTTTTCCTCCTGTAGCAGGAATTCCAGCTTCCCAGGTGGCTCAGTGGTAAAGAATCTGCCTGCCAAGCAGGAGATTCGGGTTCAGTCCCTGGGTCAGGAAGATCCCCTGGAGGAGGAAATGGCAACCCACTCTGGTATTCTTGTCTGGGAAATTCCATGCACAGAGGAGCCTGGCGGGCTACAGCCCATGACGTCACAGAGTCAGACAAGACTGAGTATGCACGCATGCACAGCACAGCAGGAATTGTAGGCTTAAAAGAGTGGCCTAGGGGGAGTTCAGGGGCCTCGAGGTTCTTCTTCCCTGAAGACAGGCACCATCAGGGAGCTCTGCTGGATGGAAGGCAGCTCTCATCAGCCCTGAGTTCTCCCCTGGAACAGCGGAGAGGGAGCGTCAGGAGCAAGCCAGGCTCACCCCTCTCTGTTTGTTTGCATTCCATCTGATGAGACAGCTGGCAAACCTGCCCAAGTCTCAGCTGCATGGGGAGCATACTGGTTCAAGGCTCTAATGTGCTCAGAGGTGATGGTGTGGAGCTCACTTGCCTCCAGCCAAGAATTCATCCTTCCCAGTGACATCCAGGATGTGAGGGAAGGATGTGGTCATCCACCCCCAACTACTTCCAAATTAATTTATTTCTCCCTTTAAGCGCAAAATACACAGCATCACCAGGCACTGGGCATTTTAAGCAGAGAGAAGCGTCTTATAAAATAGGGAACAGAAAGTCTTGGGCTCACTACTGGGAAAGGGAGTCTAGCTCCTAAACCCAGCAGCAGAGGAGCAAGATAGGTCACCAGCAGGGGGCGCTGGACCGCTCTGAGCTCTGGAGGCAAAGGGAGTGAACAGGAGGGTCGGGCTAAGCCCAGGAAGGGCTTTAGCTCTGACTCAGGTGCTGTTGTTGTTGAAAGGTGTTGACTGGAGGCGTGGCTAAGACATCCTGAATCCTGCTGGGGCGCTTGGCTGGTGCCCGGATCACGCACTTCGTGAGACTGTGCCGGTGCTCTGAGCCACTTCCTGATAGAAAACAAATATTTGAGTTTCAAGAGCCGAGCAGAGCTGCAGAACATTTGGTAGATTCTTCACATTTTCTCTGCTGCCCCTCGAAGCCTCGGAGAGTCTTGTCGGAGGTGCTCAGCACAAGAACCTTCTTTCCATGGGTGGTTTGTCCTCGGAGCTGGTGACATCATGCTTTAAGCATGTCCTTCCTGGCTGGTTCCCTGCATCTCCTCCACTTGCTCTCCTGTTTTGTTTGTGCAGTTAGAGCCCAGACAGAATTTTCAAAAGTGTCCTCCAGAATGCAAGAGCCAGGGAAGGGATGCCTGGCCCAGGAACTGTCTCTTACTCCAGCCCCCTGTGCCTATCACTCAGCTCAGCACCAGAGTGAGCAGGTTCAGGGCTGCTGGCAATTTCAGGCTGTGGTCCCGTCTCTGCCACAAGCAGATATGTGATCTGGGTAATTCACTTCACCTCTGCAGGTGTTACTTTCCCGACCTGTAAAAAATTATGTCCAAGGTCCCATCCAACTTGAAGATGTCTGGACAAGGCCCAGGGCATTTGGGGCTTGT